>JAHPZR010011159.1:0-55000 GCA_019787425.1 Platygyra sinensis | reverse complement strand
AAACCCTAGTTCCCGTTTCCTATTTCTTCATGGCTAGCAGGGGACGTCAAAGAACCCACACAGTTATCGCAAAGAGTAGGCCACGGAGTCAGTCCCGGTGTTGTTATCTGGCTTTGCCTTACGGGCTTATACTTCTAATATAATTAACTTCACTGCACCTTTCCCCGGCTTGGACACAATTGTCCAAGAAAAATGGCCATATTTTAATTATTTGTTTCTAACACACATGGTTTAGATAGCAGCGTAAAGGTGTTTTTCGTTGTCAGTTTTTCTGTTTGCCTTCCTCACTGTTATCAAGTGTATTTAAAACACGTGACTTTTATCGAGACATCTTCTTGTTTTCAGTCACTGACAATCGTTAATCAGGACAAGAGTTTAGGAAGAATGATTAAAAGTACTATAAATCCAAGATTTTCTTTTGCAGATTCCATTACCAAGGTCCCAATGTACTATTTCAACCTGTACAAAATGCATGATTCCCCAACTGCGCGATTTATCCAGGGCATCATTCTACACTTACAAGGGATCTCTGACAACTCCTCCATGCTACCAGTCCGTTAGATGGATTGTGCTAGAAAATCCAGTTTTAACTAGTAGAGAAGTGGTAGGACTGCTTTATCGTCAATGCTGTTGCTATTATCTTAACACTTGGTTATGTTTCTCTACGCATAATATCATGATATCCAAAGGTTCTGCCTTGTTTGCTGTGTTCTCTAATTAGAATGAGTGCGAGCATCAGCTTATTACCGTGACGCCATGCTTTGTGACGTGTGCTATACAAAGTATTTTTTCCCATTCCAAATATCACTGAGCGAAATATTATTTATTAGTAACAGTAACACATGATATTCTTTAGAATTGAAAACAGTTTATCGTTCAGGATATGCTGGAAATTACTTTAGGGAACTGGATCGTTTCCTGAACCTTTGAATTATTTTTCTTTCAGATGGACTATGCGAAGTCTCCAAAATCATGAAGGCCACTCCTTGTGCGACAACTTTAGACCTACGCAGCCGCTGAATGGACGCATTTTGGCCAAACACTTACGATACTGAGCTTGCCGGCCATCGCAACAAGTGCATGCGTCAACTGTTATTGCATTCAATCATTGTTTAGTCGTAGTTTAGCTTAAACTTGCTGCCTTAAAAGTACTGATGCGAGAAAAAGACGGGGTTCCACAATAAATCATTTGCTTCCGGTATCCTAGGGCGTGAGTCTCACAGCTGGAAATACTATAGCCTGTGAACAAGCTCTCTGTCTCTAGTCTAGGATGGGGCGACGAGAAAGCAGTAAGAGGGAAGTGGGGTGACGGGGGTGAGGTGGCGAGGGAGGGGAGACGACCCATTCCCCGTCCCAAGCCCACTCGGCCACTTCACAACCAACCAGTTCCTTTTCAGCCATTCGAGACTGCTACAACCGGGGCCTGTTCACAGGCTACAAGTATACCACAGAATACACAATATGAGGATGTATTCAGCATGTTTAATTTGTGAACAACTAGTGAGTATCGGTCATCACCAGTTTATGATTAATTGAAATAACAGCTAATTAAACAGCAGTTGATGATATGTTGTTTGGTGCAATGTTTTCTGACTGATATTTCTAGTATCACTTCTCTATCAGAAAATAGTTATAGCAATTTGTCTCCACTCTCAAGCAGAGCATTATCCCCCCGAAAAAGAAAAAAAAAGAATGGATCGGAAAAGCGAGGCTCATGGGCATTAATGACCATTAATTTTCTGCTGCTCACATATCACTTACGGGTTTCTGTCACAAGAAATATACTTAAGGTGGCTCCCTATAGTTTTACCATTGCACGCGCGTTGATGACGGAAGCTCAAGTAATCTGCGCGCGCTCAAAGGAAAACATCAGTGTTTTTCGATTTTTATGACGACACCATGAGCACAAAAAGCAAAACTGACAGTAGATTTTATCGCGTTTCCTTCGGTGAATTTTCAAAAACTTGGCGGAGTTGTAACCACATATATTTCCTACAAAATACCTTATTTTTGTTAAAATCTGTCAGAGCTAATCTAATATATTTAGAAAATTGACAGATTACAGAATATTGGAAAAAACCGACTGAACAACCTCGACTTTTTATCGATTCAAAATGTTAGGCAATGTCATTTCCATGATGTGGCAAAGTATGAAAAAATTTCACCGAAGAAAAGTGTAGATATTAAGGAGTTCAGGCCAAAATGAGGAATATATCTGCCTGTCATTAGATGAGATGTTGCCATGGTAACGGTCTTAATCCAAAAATTGACAACCAAGACATAAGCCTTATTTCAACAGTATCCATACTGGTAAATCTGATAAATTAACTAAGATTCCTTCTCTAACTCGCGCTCTATAGCGAGGGTGTTCGTAAATACTCTAGGGAGCCACTTTAAGATAGGATATGATACTGGAAACTCCTCCAACCTGCCAACCCACTCTCCCTCTCAAAATAGGATTTTGATACAGCGCTGCAACAATTCCTTGTATAGTTTTCACTGATTTATACTGGGTGCAGGGAGGAACTGGATTTCCTGTTGGTCTAGCCCAACGTCACAACATAATTGCAAGGAAGAAGGGATGTCTTGATACGAAATCTACTGTATAAACCAATAAGCCATGAGTGTTGCGGGAGCGCTGAGTAAGTGTCTCAGCCGATGCTGTACTATTTCGAGAAAAATAGCATAAATTAAGTATATATGTACTGATTTTTTTCCAGTTTATCTTAGAAGGCTTGAAAAGACTGAAAGTCGTCTTTTAAATGGCACTGCTTATGCTGATGCTTATGTGTAGTTAGCTTGCAATTGTGGGAAAATAGTCAAAATACAGTTTGTATTATTTTATTCCTAACTGATTTCCCGGCTGATTTCGCGATCATATCATCTCCTCCCACGGCTTATTTCTAGAGATCTTGCCCACTGGCTATTCTATTCTAATCCGCCGGAATTTAATGGTGACGTTTTCTGAACCGGCAACTTTTAAAAGGAAATCCAATATTGTTGTTTTGTTGTCGTAGTGGCACAACTTTCTCTCAAACAAAAATGAAAATAATTCCAGTATATGGGAGGGTCAGTGAACCGATTATTTGTTTAGCTTAACATACGGATTTATCAAATCTTTTTCACTTCAAACCAACGAAACACACTTTACACTTACGAATTTACTTCACACATTGCTGGGTGTGTTCCAGTGCGTAAGCAAAAATCGTGAATTTTTCCGGATTCTATTTAAAGATCTAGTCTCACGTTATTAACTATATTGAAAAAATGCAATACAACAACGATAGATTTGTTAAAACATTGTACTTTTTATCCGCCTGTGTTCGGACAAACGGTCGAGTTGCCAAAATTAATCAGTGAAAAGTCAAATTGAGTAATCGCTGTGCCCTGTAGTCTGGTTTCTTCCCGAAAAGAATGAGAAAAACGTCTCAACGTATTTATTTGTATAAGGTAAAATAACATTTTTCCTTTTTGCTCAAGAGGGCTACAGCAGCAAAAATTTTAATCAGATAAGGTCTTGGAGCAAATATTTCTTTGGTTAAATAACGATTGGACCAAATTTTTATTTCAATTTTTTTTTGAAAATAACATTAAACTATGTGCTGCTTTTATCTGCTCTGCATTTACAGTGAACCATTCATTTTAGTATTATAATGTCCATATTTCAACTCTTTCTATTTTCTACTTGCTTTTCAGAGCGTGACATCACGGCCGGAAGGAGCCATGTGGCCATTTAGGGTCATATCTCAGGTATCCTATATCCGATAAAACTGATATATACCTTCCATATTTACAACAACAAAATATTGACATGTTTTTAGTTTTGACTGCCATCATCTAATGTAACTTGCTTCAAGGCCAAGATCATATTCGTAACCCTTCAAATCACGCCACTCTACACTCTCCTTGCTCGTCTGGTGAAGATAAGATGCGCGTTCAAAGGTTCATCCTTCTGTTGTTACTTCGTTGTTCGTTCGCTCACGAAGGTAAGGTTTCACTGGCGTTTGAATTCTAGTATCAGATATTGTTCTAAATATTCATGACACGCTTCAGACAATCGGTTTGCTTTAGTGTGGGTCAATACCAGTGTTGAACATGGCAATTATAGTCTTAGCATTCCGCGCTACGGTTAGAATCTGGTAATAATTAACATCTCCTCGACTGCTTACAGACCTTGAAAATTTTGTTCTTGTGACTCATTTTATCATAATTTACGAAACAAACTGCAAAACAGTCAGTACCTCTTGAAAGTTAATACCACTAGCAGTTATCAAGTCTACGCCAAAATTACTTATGAAGGGCTCACTCTTACATGTAGAAAAATTTCATACATTCCTCTGTTAAACTCTGATGAATTTCTCTCTCAGACCATAAAATAAAAATGTCGGTTTGTGCGTACCTTGAGTTTTATTTTTGGCGGGAGTTAAATACGCTACATTATAATTTTAATTTCCCGCCTAAAATATAACGTCTGTAACTGAAGTCACGCACGGTTTGAATAGTGTGGACGACAAACTCATGCACATGTGACAGTTTTTGTTGTCATTTCGATAAAAGAGGTTGACGCTTTTTCGTCAGTGGCTCAGTGTTTTTTTTAGTATCCCGTGGATGTCCACAGATTAGGGGATTTAGCAAAATAAGTGTCCTGAGTAGAACTGATGTTGGCTCTTGCCAAGTCTAACCTCTTACGTGCACACTGTGACATTAGCATGACTCTACTCGTCTCGTGGAAAAAAATTGAGACAGACTATTTTGTTCTCTTATCTGCGCCTATCAGCAAATCGAAGCAAACTACATAGAGCCTTTGATTGTCTTGGATTCAAGACTTTTGAAAATCTTACAGTTACTGGCACTTGTTTACAAACAAAATAATGCATACTGTTAATGCATTTTCCCACTGTGGATTAATGAATCAGATGTTAGACGATGATCATAAAACATCGGGTTGCAATCCGTGATGTCGCCAACAACTTACAGACACAATGCAAAAATTGTAGCAATTCTTCTATCCCCTTACGGTCTGGGAAAAATATTTGGAAAACTATTAGGTAAACTGGCTAGTAAGTGAGACTTTCACTTTCAAAATTTAATGAATGAAAAGAATGAAGACTTTTGGAGTTTCAAAAAATGAGTTCGGTCAAATTCGAAAAACTAGAAATCAAAGTTTTAAATGTGTTGCTGCAACACATTTATTTAAAAAAAATTAAGAAAGCTTAAGTATTCGGAAAATTAAAGCATCCATTCCCTCAACCTACTGATATCTGTATCCTATCATAACTCCGTCGGATAACCACAATTTCGTTCATGAACATCAATCATGAATAGAGGAACAACAAAGTGACAAGTTTGTGTTTCTGTACTTTTCCGATAGCGACGACCAACGACTTTAGCACTCTTCTGGAAGCACTGGAGGACTTTAAAAATCAAGAAGGTACCTTTTCAAAGCCTAGCTAAACGGATGTACTGCATATTGCAATGGTGCTGCACTAGCTTAATCTAACATCTTGCAACATATTTCGCCATGATGACCAAAAGAGTGCATGCACAACAATGTTACAGTCGTAAGGGGCAGGATGATGGAAGCCAGACTCCACAGTGACAGGAAATATATAATCCAAGCCCCATTTAGTGTCTTTGATGTTATCTGTAATAAAGGCCACGGTTTAAAATTTGGAAACTTAGTAATTTTAATCCCGCTGCCCATACGTTTACGAAAGGTATCTAGCCCTGTGTAAAAGAACTCTTATTTCTTTAAGGTAATTCCTTAGTATTGCATTGCGCATCCCTACTGCGCACGATTTTCGCGTCATCAGCGCGTGCACATGAGTGCGTGCACTTGCAAAACGTAAGAGATTTCCCTCAAACTAAGCTCGATAACGGAATAAATTCTCCTTTTCTCTTAAACGAGCACGGTGACCCCCGATTTTTATTTCAGGTATTTCAGGTATTTCAGCTAAGAATAGTCTAATGAAGAACATATTCGAAGAGGAAAAACGTTTGATAGTAGAACGTGATTTTTTTTTTGAAAATAGTTCCCAACTGGGTGTATTTTGGCCAAGGCCAGGACTTCAAGTTAATCACGGAACTGTCCGAAAAAGTGCAATATCCCCGCAACTAGGCAATCAAAAACGGCTTAAATGAAGCAATACTTTCAAGACAAAATTTTGTGCTTTTCAAGTAACCAAGATTTAATTCTGTATGAAGGTGATTCGAACTTTAAACGCGCAACCAGGAAAAATACCCCATTTTAAGAGCCTGCTGACGCGTAGACAAGCACGGTGACCCCATTTTTTATTGCATTTTTATTATGTTTATATTATGAATGTTCATTACGCCAAGTTTCAAAAAAAGTTTGATAGTAGAACAATTTCAAGGGAATTACCTTAATTCAGTTGGAAAGAAAGATTTGGGACAGTAGTTAGCCATGGGCAGTGAGGCCAAATTTAACTCTCCAACAATTTACATGTGTTCTGTTTGTTATTTAGGCATTCACTCTGGTTCTCAAAGTCGGTGAAGGTAACTTTTGTTTCCATGTCTTCCTGTAGATATCACAGACGAGCTGGAAAGAATGGAAAATAATGAGGAAATGACGACAACTAGTGAAGACCGTGATGATACTGAGAAAGATGGTGAGATACCTTGTATTTTCCCTATATTGAAATACGCGAAATAATAGGTTAATTTTAGGAAATGTAAGGCGACTCGGAATCCTCTCGGAAGATATTTTTTTAAAACTTTGCAAGAAAACAGTTGTCCTTAGCATGCTAATCCACAACTGATAAAGTGTGGGCCATCGAGTCGTTTTTAATTCATAAGCACTTGACGCAAATATGAAGACAGGTTTTTTAGCAGGTTGTGCTCTTTCTACGATAACCAGTTATGCCATCAATCGGAAGTTAACCACAACTTGTAATTAGACATTAGTGAGATGATTATAGTCTATGTATAGTCTTCCACACTGCTCGATTTAAGGTTATTTAACAGACAGTCCCAGTGTTTTAGTCTTACTGAGTGGCACAGGACTGTCAGTCACTAAGTACTCTGTACTAAAATACTTTGTTGTTTATTTCTCAAATGCCTTAGGTACAATGCCTGAGGTGCAGAGAATGTTGGCATCGCTGGATGCTTCAGTGGAAGACGCTCAACAAGGTAGAATATGAGTGATAGTTGTGTTTCTAACCACAGAATTCGAAGTCTCAACCATTTTTTCATTTTTGCCACATAATGCACTTGGCGAGTACTCAGTACGCTGAACTCAACTGATTACCCTATGCATAAGTGGACATGTGAAGGGCATTTTTTTTTTTTTAAATATCTGGGCTACTAGCTTGCATTGCTGAAACTTAGAAATATAAAGTACAATAACAAGGTTTTTGCCTAAAAACTCCGTATTGTGGCTAGTACCACAGGGCAGTTCACACGTCTGCTTCACCCTCACAGTCGTATGTTTTATTTAGATCAACAGCCAATTTCTTATGAAGAAGTTGGATGCTTCAAAGACAACCAAGTCGATCCAAGACCACTGCCGGAACTGTTAGCGGATCTAACTGGTGAGGTGGACTGGTATGATCTGAGCAAAGTCATCAGAAAATGCGCTAGACTCGCGAGTGAGAAAGGTTATACAGTGTTTGGTCTTCAGTCATTTGGATATTGTAGAAGTGGCAAAGATGCTGCGGAAACTTACATCAGCGATGGAGATTCAGCCGGTTGTTTCGGTGGCATGGGAGGCAGAGGAGAGAACTTGGTGTTCAAGATCATACCCCAGCGTAGGTTTCTAGCGTAGTTAATCAGAGCCAGAAACGCAACATTATGAAAATTAGTAGTGTTCGTTTCCAGATCTGTAGACTGTTCACAGTCCCCTACTTTTCCGTGCGATCGTAGATGTGGATCTTGGTCCCTTAATGCGAGCGAAACTGGGCAGAGTTCAAAATTCCCGTGGGTAGAGGCGGCCGGCCGCGCTATTAACCCCACCACCCCTACCCAAGGGCACTTTGTTCTCTCCCCAGTTTCGCTCGCATCAAAAGGCCGAGATGGTGGCCCAGTCGAACTGAATGATCGACATTTACGATATGGCCTCAAGGAAAAATAGAGGACTGTGAACAGTCTACCAGATCTGTGGCCAGAGAAAAAGCTTGACTGAGACATTGGCCGTTTTCACACTAGAGGACGAACAAGTCGTCTGGACAGACAAATCGTTGTCAGACGAACAGATGGTCACTGTTCGTCTGATGTGAAAACGGGGCGAACAAATTTTTCGATGAACAAATCGTCTGATATTTGGCCGTCTGGAAAGACAATTTTTCCCAGACGATTTGTCCGTCGAGACAAACAAGTCGACGACAGTACAACATAAATTCACATCAGAGGGACAAATGCCAGACGATTTGTCCGTCCAGACGATTTGTTCGTCCTCTAGTGTGAAAACGGCCAATGTCCATGTTTCAATTTTCTTGCTAGGTGTTTAAGGTGTTTATCTATTTACTAGCAGTATTTAATAAAATTGCTACCCATCAAAATTACAACGACAACAAAAAGGAATTTAAAAAAAATTATTGAGGTAATTAAATTGCTTCGGTTTGCCTCATGCCGGCTAATTGCCCTGATTGTATCTCTCAGCATTTTGCCCGGTATTTTGTCAATCGTCTGCCCATTATGTAAGTGTGGTTAATGGCAAATGAAAAATACGCTGTTTCGTTGCTGTCTAGTACAAACATATCTCTGTTGGTGCATAAAAGTCGAGGAAATGTGCAAACTATTCTATTGAGACTAATTTCTATCTCTATTTATTAGGCTGCTGATTTTGAATTACAGTGGGTAGTTCCAATATTTATATATATGTTGTTGCATATTTTTTCGTCTTTTGTTTGTCTGTTTGTTTCCATTCATCGTTATTTTAATATTCTGTTTCTTAGACCCTCAAGTAACTGTGTCCACTATGGCAGCCACAACTTCTCCGCCTGGTAATGAGATAATTCACTAAGAGCATAATAATAGGGTTACACCCAAATATAACCTTCTCACTATTTTTTTCTATTTTTTAACCCCTGAATAAAGTCTTGTATTGTATGTATGTCTTGTATATTCCCTAGTGATTTTTACTTCATGATAACGACCGTATCGTCTTTGTGAACTTACTTGTAATCGAGTGTCGTATGACAAGTGTTTTCTGTGTCTCAGTATGTGAGGCCGGCCAATTACTCATTCTTACTTCTTCGTGTCCTGAAGGTCTATCTTTAGTTTCACACACAGAAAATCAATCCAAACGGCTTACAGCATTACTCTCGCTGAACAAAGGTCTTCTTTCATTCCTTTTCGTGATGTTATACATTTCTGAACAAGAGGATTGGTCTCTTCATTACTTGTTATCATTTTATTTGTCAATTCACAGAAACCACAACATCACTACCGACTACAGGGCCACCAACTATACCGCAGGGTAAATTAATAAACAGATTTGAATGTTTCTGGTGTTTAATACAGCTGAAATAAATTAAATTATCCCTGCAGTGTGTAAGCAATTCAGACCATTGCGTTCTAACCTGAAAGTGGTACTATGATCAAATTTTTACCCCTTGTTTTTTTGAGTGTATCACATAGTATTCCATGAAAGAATAAAAACGCCGTTTACTGGTTGTAAATATCTGCATTAGTTCCGGAGATATTTAAGTATAAAAAATGGGTAGAATATGCAAATGAGATGACTGATGACGTCATACACTCAACCCAATATTATATTGAGTATATAAATAGAGCTATCTTGGCCAATTTGCAGTGCAAAGCATTGAAACTTGGCAGGCTTATAGTTCTACAGGAAACAGACCTATGACTATAAAAAAATTCCGTTCCCA
This sequence comes from Platygyra sinensis, assembly GCA_019787425.1. NCBI lineage: Eukaryota > Metazoa > Cnidaria > Anthozoa > Scleractinia > Merulinidae > Platygyra > Platygyra sinensis. The sequence continues at coordinate 45,152 of JAHPZR010011159.1, read as the reverse complement.
TGGCAACTCCCTCTTTTCGAGTCCCCACCCACTCGATTTCAATATGTCGGTGATTTTCAGCTTTAAAATGTTAAACAAGGCCACAAAGTCGAGCTAACATATTTATAGGCTTGCTGGATCATGGATATGAAGTGCTGCTAGCAAATATCAAAATGGAACGCCAAAGGTGGCCATAAAAGCTGTTAATATAGGGGAGATCTGGAACCCAGTATGTTGCCATGGTAACAGAACTGTTAAGCTCATATTGTGGAGCACATTTAGCAGAATCTTACTGCAAAGAATCAAACATTTCTGATACGAACTGGCTGAGATATCTCTTTTCATCATATTTGAACAAAATCTGGTTGAGTGTATGACGTCATCACTTGGCTAATTTGCATATTTTAAAAACTTGAATATCTCTGGAAAGAAAAGAGATATTTGAAAATAGTAAACGGCATTTTTCTTCTCATACAATCTACTTTTTTATGTTTCAAAATGGCTTAAATAGGAAAGGTGCGATTTTCGCCATAGTACCACTTGAAGTAAAACGCAACAAAAATAATATTACAACACAGATTGACTAGATTAGAACCCATGACTTCCCCAATTTCGGCCGTGTATTGCTGTAGCAACGAAACGTAGTAAATACATAAAAGACATTCATATGAATTGGGTCTACTGGTACCGTACCACTACTTACATGTAGGACCTATTTATGGCTGATAGCCTCGCCTATTTTTGTTGTCACTTGCAGAGTGTCAAAATTACGTCACATTTACGTCAATTAATCGATCTGCAAACAATGACAAACCTGGGTCATTGTGTGATGATAATTTGCCCCGAGGCTGGTACAGGTTCGCAGGGCCTGCAGGGGATAGAATGCCGACCACATGTGTCCCGGTGCGACACTGTGGGACCCATGCTACAGGATGGTTTAGCGGATCTCATCCTGCAGTTCATGAAGGGGCGGTTAGACGGGATGTATGTTTTCATTGGAGAAGCTGCTGTTCTTGGCGCAATTCAGTTCTGGTGCGCAACTGTGGTGCCTTCTATGTGTATTACCTTTCTCCAACACTAACGTGCAACCTTGGTTACTGTGGAAATGGACAAGGTATGGTACCAATAAGGCTTTGCAGTTGTTATTTCATATCACCCACAATCAAAGAACGATGCTTACTGTTATTATCTTATTGCATCCTTCATTTCAGTGTCGACAACTCCGCCTGTTACAAGTTCTGTCACAACAATTGAGCCAGGTGAGAGGGCAACTTAGGCTGCATTCTGATTCTTTCAAATGATGTCTATACAGTCGAACTTCTCAACAACGACCTACCTTAGGGACAAAGGAAAGTGACCCTTGTAGAGGGATGGCCGTTATAAGGAGATATACCGTAGGCGTGTAATATGACACCTGTTTTTTAGGGGGGTAGAACATTTTATCTTAATTTTCGAAAAAAAAAGCTAATTGTAGCATGAAGATACGTAACACAAGCCAAATAAATTTAAAACACGGAAAATAAACAGAACCAGAGACCAACCTCGCACGGCACGGATCAAATTCTTTTGCAATGGAAAATGTTTTTTTTTTTCTTAACGTACTTTAGTCGAAGCTCCCCAATGTACATGTGCCCATCGTTTAAGTGTATGATAAATAGCTGATTTTGTATAAAGTACCACACTTCTGTAAAGATATAGCACTTAAATCCTAAACCAATATTATTTGTAGTGGCGCTACGAGTAATATACATTAATGACCTGACCACAGAGCAATAACAAGAAAGGTAATCAACACCACAATTCATGACAAAAGACAGCCAGTTTAAAAGGACAGATCATATGTGCATTCCAAAATAAAGGCGAGGGATCGTTAACTATATCTTTCTTCATGCAGAAGTAATTGGAGAGCTTGATGATGTTATTACTTTACTTCTTTTCTTCTTGATTACCAGAAACCACAACACCAGCGCCAACTACTAAAACAGTAAAAGGTAAAGTATAAGAAGCTTGTATTCATATCCAACCTCAACATAATCTTGCATCTAGACGATGATAGTAATATAGATAATATCCTTTCAGCCTTAACACAATCCAGACAATGTACATAACCCCCTTTGCTGAATGGTGGATGTCTCCATATGTCTTCACAAAATTAAAAACAATTAACTAACAAAACCATTCCTACTTAACAGAAACCACGACACCTCCACCGACCACTACAGTGACGAAAGGTAAGTTCACTAAGCCTTAGCCATCGAGACTATGTACTACTTTTCCTAGACCGCATAACCAGCACATCGAAGCCTTACAAACTCTTGTTCCTCTGTCGATCATGGAAGCTAACCCGATTTGGGTCTGGTTTGAACTCACTTTCTTACAGAACCAACAACAACCATGGCATCAGCTACCAAGTCTACAACTCCAGGTAACTTTACTATGAAAAGGAAATTAAGTTTTTCTCACGTTGTTGAATCATGGGTTATTGCAAGATAAAGCCGAGGTATCGTTAAGTATGTCTTTCTGCATGCACAAATAAATGGGGAACTTGATGATATTATTTTACTTCTTTTCTTTTTATTAATCACAAACCAAAAAACCAGCACCAACTACTCACCCAACAAAAGGTGCAATATAAGCTTGTATTGTATCCAACCTCAACAAAATGTCATTCCCAGAAAATCAGTGGCAGTAAATATAGATAATCTATTTTGTTATCTCTTAGTAGAAAAACAAAGCACTGGTACCAAGTAAGAAATAAATACGACAAATGATATAAGGTCTCTCTCGTTTCAGCCGTAACTCAGTCGAAACAAAATACATGATGCACTTTGCTGAAAACGTAGGTCTTCATTGTCTTCATAAAAAGAGAATTTACTAACGCGATCGTTCTTTCTTGTTCCCAGAAACCACGACACCTGCACCGACCTCTAGAGCGACGAAAGGTAAACTACAGGCTTGTAATTCCTTAAGCCTTAACAATCTAAACTATGCACTTTACATAACCAGTAAATACCTCGGAGATGATGAAAAAAAGCAAGAAAGTCGTACAGGTGCGTTAAGGGCATCAGTCGCAAAATCTATCGGTTGTCTGAAGTCTTCTAGCTTTAGTGTCTCAGTGTGTGAGACCAGTCATTCCCTCTTACTTCTTCGTTTTCAAAAGGTCTATTTACAGTCCCAAACACAGAAAATTAACCCAAACGGCCTACAGCATTACATTCGCAGAATCAGTTCCTTCATGATACTCTACATTTCTGAGCTAGGATTGGTCTCATTACCTTTTATAACATAACTAAAGCAAAGCGCGCGCTCTGATTGGTTAATTCAGCATCTACTATTTGCCCATGAGTGTATGCTGCTGACTTACTCAATAACTATAGCAAAGCGCTCGCTTTGTGATGTAGCTCAATAAAAAGACTTCTGTTGTTCCAAGGTCTCAATGTTATGTTATAAAACAAATGGTAAACTCCATAGCACTATTGAGTTATGGATGCACTTGAGAGGTTTGCTAAGCACTCTAGAAGCTAGAGTTGCACTCGGCTATCGCCTCGTGCGACTCTTACGCTTCTTTCGTGCTTAGCAACCTCCCGCGTGCATTCATAACTCAATAGTACACGCTATGGCGTTTACTATTTGTTAATTATCATTTTATTTGCCAATTTATAGAATCTACAACATCACCACCGACTACAGAGCCGCCAACTATTCCACCAGGTAAATTAAAAAATAACACATTTGAATGGCTGCTGTGTTTTATAAAGCTGATATGAATTAAATCATCCTCAGTTGCACTCAGTGTGGCACGATTTTCGCGAAATTAGCGCACTCACATGAGCGTGTGCATGTACATAACCTAAGAGATTTCCTTAAAGCTTAAGCTCAATTGCGAAATAAATATTTGTTTTCTTTTAAACGAGCATGGTGACCTATATTTTTATTGCATAATTTTGGTACGCAAACTATCCACTCTAAAATGAAAAAATAACAAAAAAGATTTAAACTATAGAAAAAAACTGTAAAAAGAAACGGTGCTTTTGTAACCATTCGGTTGTGAGCAATTAAATGAAAGCTTCCCAAGATGTCAATTTTTAACTTGAGAGGGAGGGGATAAGAGAAAGGGAAAATGGTTAAGGGGGGGGAGGGGGCGATTATTTTAAATATTACGGTGAAAGGGGGGCGATTATTCGAGGGAGGCGATTAATCGAGTGACGGCTATTATTCGAGGAAATACGGTAATTAATTCGCCCATTTTTGTTGTCATTTGTAGAGTGTCAAAATTACGTCACATTTACGTCAATCAATCGATCTGCAAACAATGACAAGCCGGGGTCATCGTGTGACGATAATTTGTCGCGAGGCTGGTACAGATTCGCGGGGCCTGCTGGGGATAGGATGCCGACCACATGTGTCCCGGTGCGACACTGTGGGACCCATGCTCCAGGATGGTTTAGCGGATCTCATCCTGCAGTGCATGAAGGGGCCGTTAGACGGGATGTATGTTTTCACTGGAGAAGCTGCTGTTCTTGGCGGAATTCAGTTCTAGTGCGCAACTGTGGTGCCTTCTATGTGTATAACCTTTCTCCAACAATAACGTGCATCCTTGGTTACTGTGGAAATGGACAAGGTATGGTATCAACAAGGCTTTGCAGATATTTCATATCACTCACAATCAAAGAACGATGCTAACTGTAATTTTTTTTATTTTAGTGCCGACAACTCCGCCTGTTACAAGTTTTGTTACAACAACTGAGCCAGGTGAGAGGGCAGCTTAGGCCGCATTCTGATTCTCTCAAATGATTTCTCTACAGTCGAAGCTCTCAACAACGGCTACTTTAGGGACAACGAGAAGTGACTGTTGTAGAGAGGTGGCCGTTAGCCGTGGCCGGTAGGGGTGTGATATGACACCTGTGTTTTTTTTGTTCGGGGTTGGAACTCACATTTTTATCTTAAAACATTTGGAAAATATGCTGATTACAGCATGAAGTTACTTAAGACAGGCCAAATAAATTATAAAAACGGACACTAAATAGAACCAGAGACCAACGTCGCATGGCACGGATCAACTTTCGTGATCTTTTGCAATAAAAGTTTTGTTCATAACGTTCATCAGTTGTTGATTAACTGGCCCATTTCTAATCTTGACAAGGTGCATGTACGTATCATTAAAGTGTATAAGAAAACGTATCATTAAGGTGTATAAGAAAAAAGCTGGTTTAACACATTTTTGCATAAAGTAGCACACTTAAAACCTTAAACAATATTATTTGTAGTGGTATTACGAGTAATCTATACAGTACATACCTGAGCTATCGCAAAAGAAAACGGTAATCAACACCACAGACCACTACAAAACACAGTGAGTTTAAGAGGATAGATTATATATGCATTCCAAAATAAGGGCGAGGGATCGTTAAGTATGCGGTCTTTCTGCTTGCAGAAATCAATGGAGAGCTTGCTGATGTTATTTTACTTCTTTTCTTTTTGCTTATCAGAAACCACAACACCAGCACCAACTACTAAAACGACAAAAGGTACGTTGTAAGCTTGTGTTCCTTTCCAAACTCCACATAACATCATACGTAGAGCAATGGTAGTAAATATAGATAATCTTTTTTGTAATGTCTTAGTAGAAAAACAAAACACTAGTACCATTTACTAAATAAGTAGGAGGAAAATAATATAAGCTCTCCCTCCTTTTCGCTATAATCGAGTCGAAACAATGTTCATAACGCACTTTGCTGAAAGCGGATGTCTTCATTGTCTAAATAAAATAAATTCACCAACACGACCATTCTTACTTGTTCCCAGAAACCACGACACCTGCATCGACCACAAGAGAGACGAAAGGTGAGTTATAGGCTTTTAATTCTGTTTGTCTTAACCATCGAAACTATGCACATAGTATACCGCTTTGCTCAGACTATATAGTAAGGCAGTCGAAAAAAGTGTATTAAGGGCATCAGTCGCAAAATCTATCGCTTATGTTTAACTTGTCTTCTAGCTTCAGAAAATTTTGAAACTATTTCAGGCTTGCAAACTCTTGCTCTTCTGAGGACCATCGAAGCTCAACTGATTTGATTTAAGTCTAGTTTAAACTCCCATCGTTACAGAACCAACAACAACTGTAGCATCAACTACTACTGAAAGTTCTAGGTAAACTCGCTACGAATTGAACATTATTTTTTTTCCACGCTGTTGACGACATTTCGATAGCACTGCATTGATGCTAGGTTGAGTTGAAAAGTATTATCTTGATCTCCTAGCTCCGAGCTCAAGAACTCCACCAACACCTCCAACTGCACCAGGTGTGTAAGGCATTTATCTCATCACTAATATAACTATCAGTTATGTACTCACTTAAGATGCAGACTGTGTATAAGCGCAAGGGATCAGATAGAATATTATGGTTTTAAAGGATGGTGCTTTATGGCCACCGGGTAGCTTTATAGTCACCAGGTAGGCTAAAAGGTATTGGCTATTATGGCACAGTTTAACCCAGAACTGCGTACAGTGCAAATCCGAAGTGTAGTTGCAAACTTGAGGTACGATACATTTGCAATCTAAGAGGCCGATTCAGAAATCCGTTACTGGTCTCCATCTTGATCGACTTGAACTACCGGGCAAAGACCTTTCTCATCCGACCAGTTAGTGATGAATTCTTTATCAATAAATCTCCTTTTTTGACTTGTAGAGTGTGTCAGCTATTCCTATCTTGACTCCGCCGATAGATCGATGAACTTCAAAGTTAATAGTGTACAGTTAGCTAAATGCGACGACTTTCTGCAGCAAGGTTGGTACAGGTTTAGAGGAGAAGCAGGTGATCAAATGCCTTCTTCTTGCGTGGCTGAATTTCACTGCGGCACACATGCACCAGGCTGGCTATCGACAAGTCATCCAACAGTAGCCCAGGGTGTTGTGCGCGCCAAAGTGTGTTTTCATTGGGGCAAGAGATGTTGCCGGTGGTCGATGAACATCACAGTTCGTAACTGTAGTGGGTTTTACGTGTATAAATTGAACAAGACTTCTAAGTGTAGACTACGTTACTGCGGGAACGGAGCGCAAGGTGGGTAAGAAGTTTAGGTGCTTCTTTGCTCTCAGTAATATGGGGTCGACTCGATAGAATGTATAATTAAAGAAGTCTCTTTAGATTGCACTATTTCACATACAGTAGCATTTTTCACTATATACTGTATTCAGGAGGCGTCTGTTAAGATTTCAAGCAATGATCTGGGGAAGTGTTTTGTCGCCAATATTATTCGGTAGGAAAAGTGACTGGTTAGGATATCTGCGACTGAACAAGCAGCCGTTGATGTGCCCCCTATGCATGTGTATTGAGAAATATATTACACTACCCTTCGAGTTTTCCAAAACTGTGCGTAATACTTGTCCCTTCATTTGTTTTGTTAGCTCCCACCATAAGCCCCGCTTCACCTTCACCTTCAAGTTCAGAGTCAAGCCCAGCTCCAACTTTACCGACAGGTCCTTTAAATCCTTCAGGTATTGTTCTGTTCAGTTCTGTTTCCTCTGCATTGAGGTTTGAACAGCTTTCATTCATTGTCTATGCAAGCTCTCATGAAGTTGGTACGTTTGGGAGATGATTTTTGCTGTTGTGATTGTTGGTTACCACTGCACTGTAGTCGTAGTTTGAGTTCACTCGTCTCCTTGTTGATTGTCTTTAGCAGTATTCTCGATAAGCCCTTCCGATTGCTGATTGATGTATGCTTATCCTTATCCTTGATGTAACCTTAAAATAATCTATAATTTAAATAAATAGGTCAAGAATGTAGATTTTGGGGGACCAAGGAACCAAACAGAGATGAATCAAAAGTATGTAAGGGGGTTACGAACAAGTCGTCAAAGAGCATGGCTACCTTAGAATAAACGTCTCTCTGGATGTAATTAGGTCCAACCGCCATCTTACCCTTTTCTAATGTGTTTGAACGGTGGTGCACTACCTACTCCATTAGTATTACCTGATAACTATGAGAGCGCTTGTTAAAATAACTTTTATTGCCGAATGTCCCTCAGCATGTTTAAACTATAAGTTCCTGAACGAATCTAACCGAGCCCAAGGATATTCAAGCAGAAACCGCCTTGCATTGTGTGACGACAAGCTCTCAGAAAGCTGGTACAGATTCAGTGGAGGAGCTGGTGATAAGATGCCGGACTACTGTATCGAGAAACTAAGCTGTGGTACGCATGCGCCGGGCTGGTTAAATACGACTCATCCTTTAGTGGCGGACGGAATTGTTGAAACCAATGTTTGTTTTCATTGGGGATCTGACTGCTGTTATTGGTCAGCAACTATCAAAGTTCGGAACTGTGGAGGGTTCTTTGTTTACCTATTAAATCAAACACCCTACTGTAACCTTCGCTATTGCGGAAACAAAGAGAAAGGTAGGATAAACCATATAACAAAATGGTATTGCTAACCAAGGACGTCGATGAAAGGCGTTAAGGTTACCGTGTACCTTCAAAAGTGTCTAAAACCTTTTTGTTATAGTGTGATAGCCAGCTCTATAAGCTTTAATTTGATTTGGGCGCGCGCGCGGGGGGGAGGGGTAAAGGGGGGGTAAGGTATCTACAGTTTAAACCGGACTTGCTACACTGCTTGGACGCGAGACACCTCCAAAGATGCTCTAAAGGTATACGGTAGCCTTAAGTATGGCTAGAAATTAATCGTGAATGTCATGGAACTAATGGTTTCAAAGTGTATTGAAGGAAATTGTACGAAGTTTACTACACAGAAATATCTGAATTTTTCTTGTTGCGTGCGCATTGAAGATATATTTTTTTTGTTTTCTACACGTAAGGATACCTATGGACATCATATGTTTATTTTTTTTCAACAACATTGAAGTGAAATTGTCGTGAGAGATACCATCAGCAATTTCAAATCAGGGCGAGGACATGTAACATCTTCAGTGTAATGAATGTTTAGTCTGCAACTATTAATATATTATAGCTTCTTAAATCGTAACATGTTTTAATTTCAGAACCATCGATTTCCCCAAAACCCACTACTCATCCCAGTCCTTCAACTGCTCCTGGTAGGTAATATTCAACACAAGTACATATTCTTCGTTTTCGTCTACTTGAAAGTTGAGTCATTATTATAATCTGAAATGTGGGTCTGATGATAACCTGCTCACTTGACGTAATATTAGTATTTTGAAAAGATAACAGAGCGTAAGAAGCGTTTTCTAAAGAAATATGTACATGCCACTCTTACTACATGCATAGTAATGTTATTTTACAAAGATAATAACACACTGAAGCAAGATACACATGGGATACGGACATGTTGCTATTAGTTGTAATGCCCGAGGGGGGGGGGTACTCCCTATATTGGCCTATACGAGGAGGCTCCGCCCGAAAGGGGTACCTTTTTCAGGCTTCAGGTATATAAAAGGGTAGGGATTTCACAAGTTAAGGTATATAAAAGGGCAGGGAAATCGGTCGTTTCACAGCGTGAAGTGAATAAATAACACTTCGTTTGCTCAGCATTTCTTCTGATAATCGCTTGATATTTTCCCGTAATATTGTTCGTTAACTTCATTATAAGGGCTTAGAAAGGGAGTGCAGTTCTCTAAAGTATGTGTGTGAAAGGGGTACCTTTTCTCAATAAAAAGTATATAAAAGGGGTTCCTTTGCTACCAAATGGCATATAAAGGGGTAACCTAAGGGGTTGGACCTCGGGGCGGGGCCTCCCCGTATTAAACTTTGTCAAGTACCCCCCCCCCCGGGTTGTAATGTCGTTCGGTCACTCATTCCCCCTGTTCGTTCATTTAGATGTGCCCTTGATGAAAAAGAATGATCTGAGTTTAAATAAAGTTGGCTGTTGTTGATGTTTCCATCTCCGCTTACACAATCCTGTTATTTTCTATTCCTAACCCCCTTATTGGGGTCTGAATCGACTTTTAGTCTCCATTGTTATAACATGACTTTTAGTTACTGAATTCTGCAGTTCAAAAGTAAAGAATCTCCAGGGTTTTTTGCGGTTCACATCGAAATATTCATATTTCTTTATCCTCATCTGTTCAAAGAATGCACTAGATACAGAGCACTACTTAATGGGGATCGTTCGCAAAGCTACGAGCATAAAAACATCCAGGGTGCCAAACCTAAATGTGATCGACGCCTCCCTAAAGCCTGGTACAGATTCATGGGATTGGCGGGAGACCGAATGCCAGAAACCTGTGTTTCTTCCTATCACTGTGGTACCCATGCCCCTGGATGGCTTCGTGGAGGACATCCGGATGTCTCTGAAGGAGTGGTATCAAGAACGGTGTGTTTCACTTGGCGCAAAAAGTGTTGCAGTTGGCGCAGCACAATCTTAGTCAGAAATTGTGGCAATTTTTATGTGTACAAATTACAAAGAGCTCCAAAGTGCAAACTGCGTTACTGCGGTGTCGGAGTAAACGGTAAGTGACTGCGTTAGTCTATTCAACAATTAATGAGATGGTAAATAGCTAATGAGGCGCATAGCGCCGAGTTGGCTGACTGCGTGGAATAATTGTTTCATTTAAACGCCTCCCAAATATTGAAAACTAAACTAAAATAATAATTGAAACAGCCCTCAAAAATTACTCGTATTCTTGCCATATTTGAATAGCATGGTATAATGGCTCAGCTAAGCCAATGAAAACTCGCGAATTGCATTATCCAATTATCCAGTTTTTAACAATGGCGTTTATAGCGTTAAACAGCGTAAAGCAAACTATCCTTTTGAATATTACAAAGCCATTGCTATACTTTATTGTGTCTGTAAGAAAGCTAACAACTCTTTCGAAGTCACTGAAAGTCTAAAACAAAAAACACCTACAATACTAAACAAATTAAGACTTCTCGCCACTCTAAATTTTATTATTTGACTTCTCTACACTCCTTCGAACAGCATCAACGACGGAAAAGCCAACGATGGCCAGATTAACAACGACAAAACCAACGACAACAAAGCCTCCTCAGCCTACCCCTACAAGTAAGTTCATTCGGTTTCAGAACCTCCAAGGCATTTACCAATGCCTTTAATTTATTGATCTTTAATCGGTTTCCATGCTATCTTAGACAGCCATTATACACTCGGAACCCCTAATCCCAAGTTATCGATATGCCGGTTTGAAGACAAAACGAAAACACGACAGCTCACAATCTTTTTTATTATTATTATTATTTTCAAAAATTGAACACAAATGACCACAAATTAGCCCAAAGCTTAATACACAACATTTATTCCTATAATTTCAGTGAACAGGGGTTGCTCTGGTTTGTTCTCCGATACTTCAGAATTGAGTTAATCCAGATTATCGGGACTGGTGAGGCCTGAATGAGATGAACAAAGAACAACTGACAGTTATAAAATGAACCGTTTATCGATGCTCAAATTCTGTGATTGTGTTCAAATGTTACGCCTCGATTTTTAAAGCATGTCATTTCAATTGATATATTTCCTATGTAATTCGGTATACTTTTCATATTTATATTGATACATGATTAGAGAATGAAAACCCTGTCAATGAAAAATATGTTGCTTTGCGCCAAATGACCTACACACGGCTTTGATTTCGCCACTCCTGAAAGCTTAAAAGTCACTACAAGCGATGAAACAAAAAAGAATGAAAAGGAAGATAAGAGAGTGAAGGAAAAAAGAGTGGCATTAGTTTGAATTTTTATATTGTCTACTTTGAAAAACAAAACTCCTTGAGCCGAGCAAATTTTTTTTAACCCAGACCTATTTTGAACTGCACAACCTGAAAAAAGTAGATCTCTCTTTCTCCCATCACAAGTAAGCCATCTAACTCAGTATATGTCCTTAGAGGAGTTCTTTAGAGTCAAAAGAAACAGTAAATGTCCTGACACTTACGTTTTCAACAAAGGGTGCAACTCCTTCTGCAGTTTGTGTAAAGGAAAGCAATATATCTTGATTTTGAACAGCGGGATCGTAGAAGCTTACACAGCCGGGGTTTAAGATCCATACAATCTATGGACACACAAAGTATGCGCTGCAGTGGTTAGTCTTGGCCGCGTGTAACATTGACAATAGCATTATTACCAATATACTGTTGCAGAGGTACACAGAAGTGTCTAATTACCAAAGTGTCTGGCGAAACTCGGAAAAGAAAAACAAGAAAGAAAGAAATGCTTAGGATTTCAGTTAACTCTGTAAGCAGCAAAACAAAACAGTGAAAGTAAGCTAAAGTAGGACGGAAGTGGTTAACTTAACGGCCGACATAACACCGAAAAAACTAACAAGAGACATATCCGTATACAGTACATTGCACAACTGTAGACGCTTAGAAAACAAGAAGCAAGAAACCGATATTATACAGTACCCCCAAAGGAGATGTCTGCGGATTTGTCTTGGCTCTCGACGAGGGCTGTGGCATGGTACGATAACAGAATTGGTACGAAAAGAACAGCTAGAAAATAGCGCAATTTAAACATGGCTGAAGTCAGTTACCAATAGTCTAGAGCAATCGACTAAACCTTTGACTAGCAACTAAAGAAAAACACTCTTCTTTTCTCCCTTTATAGTTCTCACTCCTACCCAATTTGTGGTCAAGGTAAATCTAGATATTAGTCTAACACGTGGCCTTCGCAACAGGTGCGACAAGTAAACGAAGTCCGCAATCAAATCAATCAAAAAGAAATAAATAATAGAATGAAATAAGGCACAACGACGTGGCTCGTTATCCTCTTAAATTTTTATGGCAACAATGCATTCTGGAAAGCAAACAAAAAAAAGACGATGAAATAAATAATGGACTTCAATTTCTTAGAACAAATTCTGTATGGATGTCCGCAACTTCAATACAAAAGTACACAAACAAGGTACTCGCGGGGAACAAAACCGACGTCAATTTGCGGACTAACAAATAATCTTAAATTCGATTACAATCTCCCACGATCCTTGGGTAACGCGCCTGCTGTCCTGGCGTTTTCTGCTGTGAATAATATTAAAATGTAGATAAAGTGAATTTTCTTCGCATATTTGTGGAATATACCATTTAAAATACATGATTCCAAAGTTTAAGGTGTTTCAGGTTAACATTGACGATCCTCAAAAACTGTATTCGAATATAAAATACACGATTAGAACGATCTAGTTAGTTCTGCGGTTCCTTTATTGGTTTTCTCTACTTCTTCCGACAAACAGAACCACCTAAGGAAGCAATCAACTTCTCAGCCTGGGTTCACTGATAAGCTCATATCAAATTAACTAGAATGATCTTGTCAACTGATCCGTTGTCCCTGTCAAGAGAGCAAAAAAGTTATCTTTCAAAACTTCGTTCACTGTCTCATTAGATTAAAATTATAATTAAGGGATTATGATCGAAGTAGCTACTAAAGCGCCAAAACATAAGTAACGGTAAATATAATATGGTTCGCCGCAGGCCGGAGGAGCATGAAAACAAAAACCTCAATTATTTAATATTGCTTACACTGTTTAATTATTTTATTATAACGAGAAATTGTTTGTGATTTGTTGATATTACTTTTATCAGGTTAGCATCATTTGCTTTATCGAAAAAAAGCGAAAGGAAAACTTTCTTGACCAGTGACTCGCACTGTGATTTAAATTTTCCAACCAGAAAGACATGTCCATCACTTTTCTTTCTTATTTTTTTATTTTTTTTTTTGGAGGCAAACGCGACGAAAATTACAGTAAATGTATGAGAAATTAAACAATCTTGTGTCCAACAACCTATGGGAAATTCCATTTCCGAAGCATTTATGAATTAATAACTAAAGATGCCAGGTAAAAATAAAAGAGTTTCTCATTTGATCGCTTTTGAGGGAAATAATAGCCTCGCTAGAAAAACAACGGTTAACGTTTACACTTTTCCGAACATTTGTCTTAAAAACCACCATTTGTACAAAACAAATTGGAGGAACAATTTCTCGCCTCATAGCAGATCTTTTTTTTTTTCGTATTTGACTTAAAATTCTTCTGCTGGTTATCTTTTCCCTGTAACTAATAAAATATTCAGAAATTCAATCACTCTAACATGTAACTTACTTTGCATCAAACTTTTGACGCCTCCCATACATTTAATTTTTGCTGCGTTTGCCGCTCCACCCCACCCCCGAGCAAGAGAGCTTCAAAACCACTCCACTGGAAAGCTCTATTTGCACACGCCATAGTTAATAGAGGGGAATGGTTATGTTCGCTTTTTGGCCTTGACTGTGCAAAGTTTACTCCGTACTAGCACTGAGGAACTAACCAATAGAAACGCGTTGGTTACGTATCTCTTGCATGGTGTATGGACGCAAAACAAAAGGTTTTGCACTGTCATGGACCTTCCAACCTAAGTCTTGGCATCTTTGTTTGCTCCTTTGATGTTTGCCGGGCTTCCTAACCATTCCGCTTTATTAACTATGCACACGCAGAGTGGTTTAATAGCATTAGGCAGGCAGATTGAAGATGAAATAAAGATGTGCATAAAGTTATAACGGGACAACGTTTATAGCAGCTGCATTCCACAAATAACATCCTTGCGATCCTTTTGTTTCATCTTCAGAATTCAAACATGGTTTTATCATCCTCTGTCTACCTACGAAAATGCAAGTTCAAGTTGCGCGAAACAGTTTGCCACCTTTTGTGGATCCCAGTCTACTCCGCCTTGATGACCCACGTTGTGGAGTGGTACAGACGAACGAAAATGACATCAGGTTATCAACACCGCTGGACAGATGTGGTACAACGCGCAGGTGAATTGCCCTTTTCACGGTTAACTCTGCTCATTTGCATTACAATGAAATCTAGCCTGTATGTGAGGCAATTTCGGGCTATTTTGTTGTTTTAGCCGGAAATTGCCTCGCATCCACGTTGGAGAGAGAAGAGAAATAAAGTTATTTCAGTTCTTTTCATATTATTTTGCATTATCTATGAAACTTGTGTTTGTGCCACGATACTAAATGCTGTTTTATCATCTTGTATTGGTTTTAGAACATACGACGAGTCTGTTTCATTCCATAACAAAATCGTGGCCGAGTCTGGAATGGGAAGCAAGCGTTCTGTACTAGAGTTTCCGTTCAGATGCTCCTACAAGAAACTGCCTTCATCAGAGATAGACAACTACCTTCAACCACTCTACTATCACGGGCAAGGTAATGGCTTTAATAAGTCATTGGAGCACGTAAAGTTGAATTTAGCCTGGGATGTTTTATTGACGATAAAAATGTACATTTCCCGAGTCCAAATGTGATGAGGTTATCCAGCTTTTATGACGTTAATCTGTCATAGAAATTTTAATGCTACCTGAAAATATTGATATTTATCACAAGTCATATTGACTTCAGTTTTCTTCCACAGTGATGGACTCCACTCTCGACGATTACAAACGGTAAATAAACGTCTGGCTGCCACTTAAGGAGGAACGTCAAGTTCAAATCAAAAGCTTGGAAATTAAATGAACGATTAGTTTTTAACCTCTCATATGACATTACACGTGATCTCAACCTCACCCCTAAAGTATTCTCACAGCTTAGATAGTGGCGGATCTAAACAGGACAAATGCAAATGACATTTTTTTTTCACTGATAATCCCCGCGTGAGCAAAACCTTGCTCCAGTCTAATAGCAATACTTAACCGTTACGTCACCTATTATTGAGTTTTATTGGCTGTCGAAACAAAGAATTCTTTTGTTCTGTGGTTGGCAAAATTTGAATAACAAAAGACTTGTTTGTAAACAGCGAGTATCGTTATACCGAGAATAGGACGATAGCACATCCGATTATCAGAGAAAGGCAACAAAAATTCTTTTTTTATGCTCTAAACACTTAAACACATTTGCATAGAAAATTCCAAAGAAACTACAATAACTTAGGAAATAGATATGTTTAAAGTCGAGCCAGGGGAATAAATAAACCTTGCGGTTTTCTCGTTATAAGACCCCTGCCTTTTACGTGCAGAACAAAATAAGATCGTGGGAATAAAAGAGACAAATAAGGTGCAAACACAGGGAGACAGTCTGAACAGTGGAGCAGTGGATATCATTCATTATGGACCGTCTCTTACCCTGGTCCCCCGTTCTTTTAGAGCAAGATTCATCGTAATTTGAGCAAAGCCCCTCCACCACATAAAAAGAAAAAAGCCCAACGAAAATCTCTGGAGCACGTTTGGATTCGCAACCAATATCCCGGATGGTGCAGATTGGCAATGGTTGGAAATAAAAGTCCACATAGAGATGGGATTGAGCTGTCATGTGTTAACGGCATTGAGTCAGTAGTTAGACTAATGTTCTGTTAGATCCTAGGTCTTGCTCTTTTAGCGTATTTTGTCACTACAACCATCCCAAAACATACCGTCTGAAAAAGGTTTATTATTGAGAGGAAATGAATCAAAAGTATTCTAGTATGTCACCATTAAAACAGCCGGCACTTCGAAGCTAGCTAATATTAAAAAAAACAGGGTCAATGAACATGTTCTTTTTTTAGTTTGGTGATAGAGCAGACTGTTTTCAATGCATTTTGTGATGTCTGTGTGACTTGTAATAGTTTCGTTATGTTTTGAAGTTTTAGTCTGCAGTTTGTTAGCTTCCTGAAATAAATGTATGAAACGGTTTGAGAAAAGCAGCCCCATGAATGACAAAATAACATACCTTACAACGTTAACTAAAAAAGGTTGTTTTCCGCATTTCGGCAGTCCTAGAAAGCTCTACGAACTCCATTAGTTTTAGGCAATGTGTGGTCAAATTTCAGTGTGAAAAAAAAAAGAAAAATCATAAATAAAAGCGCTCTTCTGAAATGGTTAGTATTGTTTTCTCCTGCGATAACGTTCTCTTTTTTCTCAGTTCCGTTCCACCACTCCTCTCCCTTCCTCTTACTGGATCAAAAGGTTTCAACAAAGGTGTTTCCAACAAACTAGTCGTCTAGTTAACCCGTGATTCCATCTCACTTTTTTTTCTCCGAACACGCTTTTGTATATATTTCACTTGTATTTGTCAGACTATTTCTCACTTTGTTACTGAAATAACTGTCAAAGCTTCAGGTTCGTTGTTTCTTTCTTTATTTTTAGCACCATGTTGGCCACCCCACCCACTGCTAATTACAAATGTCATGTTTATATATTCCTTTTAATTTACAATGTATCATTTCAAATACATTTTGAACATTTTGAGCAGCACATTTTGTCATTTGCATTAAGTGATATTTGATTTTCTTTAGCATAACTTTTGTTCTGAATTATTTTAAGAAGTACCCAGTACAAACGGTGTAGCAATTTAAATTGTGCAAATATTTAAAATACTGAACTTTCTTTATGGTCGCAAACGGATCCTGGATATTGAACCCCAGGTTATTCATCATTTACTTTCGAAAACAAAGCTTTTAATTATCAAAGTCAATCATTCTCCCCACCCGCAGTTCAACAGACTATTCTTCAAAAGATCAGGAGATAACAGTTATTGCTTACTGAGATAAAAGCGCTCTACTTCCGCAAAATCGCGGAAGTACTAAAGAACTCTGCATCTAATGAAAAATATCATCTGCATAATTTTCTATTCACCCCTGTACAGCCTGTGCCACCGTCCTAGTTCAATATTTGCACCAGCTTAAACATTCGTTTAACCAGCACTTAAAAAAGCTAAAAAAAAAAACAAACAAACAAAAAAGAAAAAACTGAAATAAGAATATCAAAAGAATGGAATGCTTTCCTCATACCCAACAAGACAAATGATTTGGTTCCGTTTCTCTCCGTGTTTAGTTTTAATTTTGAATACCGATTAATTATGACCTATATTACTAATTAATCTGCTACAGATTGTTAAAGAGGGATAAGAAAAAAATAACTGAAGGCGGCATTCTATGTAAGCCCACGTGGAGGCGCTGTGGCCTCCTAGGTAGTGCGCTTGTCACCGGATCGAGCAGTCCGGTCCGGGGACATTGCGTTGTGCTCTGAGGCAAGACACGCAACTCTCATAGTGCCTCGCTGCACCCAGGAGTGTAAATGGGTACCGGCAAATTGTTGGTGAAACTTAACAAATTGCGTGGGAGTGACATGGGATGGACGAGCGTCCCGCCCAGGGGGAGTTGAAATACTCGTAGTCGCTTCATGCTAGAGAAACCGGAATAAGCCCCGGCAGCTATGAGCCAGTCTTGGCTCCAAGGCTTCACTTTTCTTTTCTTTTTTTTCATATTACTAAACTTACGTGAACAAATTCACTGATTGGTTATAAAACCATTTACCTCCGTAAAAGTCAGGAATGTGCCAACAACAGATATTTTTAATTACGAAGTATTTAATCGGTTATTTTTCGATAAAAAATTGTTTACTTTTGTGGTGTGGCAACTTTTCACGGTTTGTTTTTCTCATTTGCATTACAATGTAATCCAAAGTGGATGGGATGCAATTTCGGGCTAAAACTACAAAATAGCCCGAAATTGCCTCACATACATGGTAGATTTCATTGTAATGCAAATGAGCATAGTTAACCGTGAAAAGGGCTATTCGTTGAGATTTTTGGGATGCATCTATGTGAATAACTATTTCTAACCATTGATCTCTCTGCTCAATCAATATCTATGATGTATTGAATGGGTAAGCCAGCTCCATATCCAATACAAAAATTCAAATAAATACGTAAATAAATATTATTATATATTTTTCTCCTACAAAATTGTGGCTCTTGAGCAAGGTCAATTTTCTACTTCATTTGCTTATTGATATATTAAATTATATGGTATCTTACTACTAGATATTTATTTTGGCTACTTGATTTTTTTAAAAAAGATCAACGATTGATATCCAGAGGAATGACCAATAAAGAGAGTTTAAGTTGGATAACCACGAAGATCAGTGGCAAGAGGGTTGCAATTGATAACCAGGGATCAACTAAAAAGGCCTCGAAGTGCGAAACAATTGAGAGGAAGAGTTCTTTTGTATCTGGGCTCTATACCCCAGGCCACACGCTCCTGGGACCTTATCCCGGGAGGTCTAAATTTAGGCTTGATAGTAAGACGAATGAGTTGCTAAGGTGTGCTGAGTTTAGGCTTGAAAACCAGTAGGACCCGATATAGGACGACTCAACTGAGGAGATCATATGATAACCCGGGAGACAACTAATAATCAAGGGAATAAATTGAGTTAAAGTTTACGCTTCATAACAAAAGGAATGACCAGGAGATCAACTCAGAAATTAGGCGTCAAAGTCAGGGGATGCAATTGATAATCAAGGGCATCAATTTTAAATTCGGGCTCGGCGATCAAGAGGCATGAGTTCCGAAGAGGATAGAACACCAAACAAGGGATCAACTGAATAATTTAGGCACTGAAGTCGTAGAATAAATTGAGAATCAATGGAATCAACTAACAAACACGAGGGTAAAAAAGGAATCAGTTGTTAATTAAGGAAATATTTGATAATCTGGGAAATCAATTGAAAATTATAATACTCCTTTAATTTAGGAACGATGTATTCCACCAGTAAAATGATTGCTGCAGTCAGTGATTCCTGTGTTCACTGTGCGAGTGTGCTGTCGATGTACTCGTCCACAGCTTCTTCTAGCGTATCCAAGCCCATTGGTCCAGCCGAGAGAATAACGTAATGGTAATCTTTGACATCAAATTTATCCCCTGAAAGAATAAAAATACACACGATGGATGATGTAATTTCTATTTTTTTCGTACTTCGTAATCCATTGAGGCCTGTTCCGACCGTAACCGGCTGTAACGACAGTTAGCCTTTGTTCCACTTCTGACGTCATCATCTTTGGCCAAAACTGGCATCACTTACACTCAAGGTTTTCAGAAGGAAAAGACCTTTCCAAAGATACCCACACTAGAGTGAATGGGCCAACTGAACCTGAAATATGCACAAAAATGCTAAGATATTGGGGAAAAAACTCGAAGCAAACTTTTCGTTCCTCAAAAACTTTCTCGAAATTTCTTGAGCTGGAAGCAAGCTCAGAACAACCACTGCAGCAAAAGGAATGCCATTTTTAATTTCTGCGCATGACCAAGAGAAACGGCATAAAACGATGCTGCTGCAATGAAAGGCATGCCTCATGTTGTAAATGCCACTTTGAGTAGTTTGGAGCTAATTTGGCCCATACCAAGGCTGAAAATATCAAAAATGTCCAAAACTGCGTGTTTGCCAAAAAGCGCCGTGTGTCAATAGGTTAAACTTCAAGTTTACCCAGTTTCTGTTCCGCTTTTCTTCTCAGTTCCTTTATTTTGATTTCTCCCACCTTGTAAGCACAGGCCTGCAAACAAACCAACGACATATAAGCACAAAATGTAGCATTATCGGTGGGACACAAAATCGATTCCTTGATTGACCTTGCTACATTAAGCCCTTTTCCTTTTTAAAGAACGAACCCATTATCAGAAACCTAAACCTAATTGGAGTCTTTCTTAATTTTAGCGAAAGTGAAAGAACGTATCATTGGGTGCATCGTTATGCTACAAAGGGAGGTAGAAAAATTGAAATATCTAATAATCAATTACAACCATTCCTTCACCAGCCAAGCCCAACATTCAAAGTAACATGGGCTATATCAGCGTCTTCTATATATTCCCTGTTGAAAGCATAAACTGTACAAGGCAAAGAAAGACAGGCACCAACCTGTCCTGGCCAAATTATGTAACGATCAATTTCTGTGTTCACGCTGTGAAGAGACGTCGCAGTGTTTTCTGCCATGAAGTCTACAGCCTGCTGCCGACTCCATCTGAAACGAGAGAAAAAGCGAAAGTTTGAAATAGACCAGAAACGTTATGCGTTTATTTGACTCAGACTCTTCTATCTGTCTTCCTGCCTTCCTGCCTTCCTGCCTGCCTCCCTGCCTCCCTGCCTCCCTGCCTCCCTGCCTCCCTGCCTCCCTGTCTGTCTGTCTGTCTGCCTGCCTGCCTGCCTGTCTGCCTGCCTGCCTGCCTGCCTGCCTGTCTGCCTGTCTGCCTGCCTGTCTGCCTGTCTGTCTGCCTGTCTGCCTGCCTGCCTGCCTGTCTGCCTGCCTGTCTGCCTGTCTGCCTGTCTGCCTGTCTGCCTGTCTGCCTGTCTGCCTGTCTGCCTGTCTGCCTGTCTGCCTGTCTGCCTCCCTGCCTCCCTGTCTGTCTGTCTGTCTGTCTGCCTGTCTGTCTGCCTGTCTGCCTGTCTGCCTGTCTGCCTGTCTGCCTGTCTGCCTGTCTGCCTGCCTGTCTGCCTGCCTGTCTGCCCTGTCACCCGCTCGCCTGTCTGTCTGTCTGTCTGTCTGTTTGTCTGTGTCTGTTTTTTTGTCTGCATGCCTGCTTGTCAGTCAGTTTGTCTGTCTGTTTGTCTGCTGCATGCCTGCCTGTCTGTCGTTTTGCTTGCATTTTAGGAGCTCTTTTTCTTACCCAAAAGCATGCATCCCTGTATCGACTACTAATCTGCACGCTCTCAGAATTTCAGCTGACAATCGACCAAACCTGAAAAAAAGTTAAGAAAATGATAAAAGTACGTCATTGTATGAAGAAGTGTGTATCATAACATTTCTTTTTCACGCAAGAAATATAGCCTTCAGTATGGTCCAGGATCTGCAACACTGATGACCAAAAATCACAAATACTTATAGGAAAACCATTTCTCCAAAGCAAATATTGGACGTACAGTTAATTATAATGAAGGAATCGCAATTCTCTCCTTTATTTTCAGAAACGAATGTGCCGCCATTCGAGAAAGACTAAGGGGCACACTGACCCCATATGGCGGAACATACCTAACATTGTAGTTCGGGCATTGCTTACAAGAGGACAGCTGGTTGCGAGGCCTGAAAATATCATGTTTGAAGCTGTATGCGGGATAGTTATACAGCTATGAAATAAACTTACAAATCATAGGGATCTTTATACAAGCCCATCTCCTCGCCAAGATACTCACAGTACAGGGCCCATCCCTAGAAGACAAAAATCACGACTTCACTTGAATGATGAAGAAACGTTATGACCGTCTTTTGGGTAACGAGTGATTGAGTCTGTTCCCATTGACACAATAGGGAGTTTAAGAAACCAAGAAAACGAAGCTAAGGACAACGTCGATTAACAATAATGACTTAATACCTACGAATCTCGCGATACTCTTAAGCCATTTAGTTTGTTTGTCACTGTCAAAATTATCTAGGTAATTGGATATGGAACACAGAAATAGGAATTTAAAAGTTAGCCGTCGTCGTTTACGTTCTCCTGACAACGCAGATTTCAGGTTGTTTTGCAAAGGACGTTAAAGATATGTACCAAGAATTATAGCACAGCCATTGTTCTGCTCATTAAACCTAATTTTGTTTAGCGATGTTCCCGTAGCCGTTGCTGTCGTGCTTTTCTTAGATTAGAGATCAATGCAAGACTGCACTCGCTTGCGGCTTGTGTTTTGTGCATGTATCTCGTGTTCTCAAATGCCCGTCGTGTTTTATCACAGTTTGTGTAATACACGACTAAGGCTTCTTTATTTGTTAAGTTAACATCTGAAACAATCTTGACCTCTTATTTTAAATTTTACCTGAAAAATTGAATTAGTTACTGACATTTAAACAACAGTGATCCCTAAACATCTTTGTCATTTGCATACTCTTTATTATTAAGTATTTAGTAAGTGATAAATTAAATGTTAGGAGATCTCGGAAAAAATCCGAGTCCCAGATGGGATTTGAACCCACGACCCTCCGTGATCTAGTAAGTAGTAATTTAGTAAGTACTGATAAAATATATTTTTTCCTTCACCGCTAATTGAAATTTTATTGTTTGTAATTTTTCTTTTGAATGCATTGTAATCTTTAGCTTATTCAAGACTTAGTCATAGCAATAACTTTTATTCCAATTGTCCATTACGTGACACGTTTGATGGAGAAGTCTGAATGCTGTTTGCTCCAGTCTACACTGACTATATTTATAATTATGTAAAAACAATGTCCAAGTACCTATTATCTAACTAACTGATCACTCATCACCTCAACAACAACCATTTTTATGTCCTATACAAAATGGGAGGTATATTTTTCATCGCAATGAAACGCGGCGTGAAACTCAGTTTCAGCCAACTTATGCACCCTCTTCAGTGATCTCTCCGTTTAGCACACAATACCTCCATGTAAGCTGTGTGGAAAGCAAACCGAGCTGGTACTTGATAGTACTTCCTGTCCTCCACATGCCGCCTGAAAGAAGGCTGCCCCTCTTGCTCCATCGCAAATGCAGCCTGAAAAAAATGTATGTATTCTCTTGTTTTTATTGTTTAATTAGTGACCAATCGGACGTTGGCTACTCAGATAGCCATGCAGAAATCTGAGTTGACTTTGTTTCGTTTCATTTCGAATCGTTACGTTTCGTCTCGTTTTGTGTTTCAATTTATGGTAATTCCGTACATCAAAAGTCATCGTTATCTTTATTACATTTTACGACATACCTGCAAGTGATGACCTGGCGCAGCCTCATGAAGAGCAAGAGACACCATCTCGTACTTTGGTCTGAAGAAATAGAAGTCAAGTAAAGAAGTAGTTCCTAAATCTCGGTGTATACATCAAAGTCAGATCATAGTTTCCGCTTGTTATGAACGTTAAAATTGAATACATAAAGAATCTAACGGAAAAGACATATTTTGCATGCATGGTATCGAAAGATAAACTCCGATACAAGACACTACCCTGTAATTAAATACATAAACACTTATTTATGTGCGACTTACACTTACCGCTTTCCATATAGTGCCTTTTAAATAAGTCACTGCACAATGCATTAAGGGCATCAGACAGTTCTCTGTCACGATCTGTCTGGATTTTCGATACTAGGTATGTTGTACAACCACATGTGTAAGGAAAGAATTTAAGGGTGTAGTAGAGCGAGGAAGGCCCAAAAACAATAGATCTGATGTTGTGAAAAAAAAAGGCTCAAATTCGTACCTGGTATCGTGTTTGTAAGTGTTTACTAGAAACTGCCCAGGTCTCGTGCCATCCTTAGATGGTGAATTATAGAAAGCCGCTGAACCCAGTAGGGCCGCTTCAGCTGGAATCTCAATAATCCTGCAAAATTGTAATGAAACGTTTTATTCTGGCCATGGTTTTCTTTAGCGACTGAGTGGGATCGCAATCATAGCCTTAAGAACGCTTACGAGCTGATAAGAGTCGACAGAGGCTGAAGTAGAAGCAGAAGAACCAAACAATTACGGTACCTGGAATAGAGCATTGTCAATAATTGTTTGATTCTTCGGCTTCTGTTTTCGACTCCGACAATCTAGTTTTCACTAGATGATGAGCGATGACTCCAGCTCCGCCGCTAGTGAAATGCAGCCTTTAACTGAGAAGCGTCAGTTTATTGAGGCCGGCCGTACAAACATATTGAGTCTATGCTGATTTCGTTACGGGTCCTCGCACACTAAAGGAAATAAGTACATTCGAACCTCCTTGGCACAGACTCCATGATAAAGAGGTAGACTGAATTCTAGTTTCTCTGAGACCAAGTAAACTTCTTGTAATACATGTAAGTATAAAGAGGTGTGCGTTTAAGTAAGGTGTCCGTAAGGAGAGTTTCGACTGTACAACGCTGAAAAAGAGGCACGAACTCTTATGGTAACAAACGCAAATATTCAATACCACTTTTTGGTTTGATAAAGACACTGCATCAAGCGTTTTCGCAGAAATATATCGGAAGTACATAGCCAGTATGCGGTATTTTAGCCCCAAGATGGCAGTGAAAACTCGCTCCTATACTCTCGCTCACTTCTTTAACAAAAAAGAGACAACATTCTTACTCGAACGGGGTCTTGGGTATTTCCTTAAAATAATCCTTCAGCTTCGGCTGGATAATCTTCTCACACAAGTCTTTACAACCATTCAGCAACTCTTCCTGCAAATTAAACCAGAGCAAGTGAAACTAATCAACAAATTTGTGTTTCTTTTTTGTTTTTTTCGGCATGTGTCAGATATAGGTAAAGCCATCTGAAAATCGCTGGTTCATTGTCCACCACAATGCTGTAAGATTTTTTTCACCAGTCACATCATAGGTAAAAACCACAACTTTCATAACGCACACGTTACCAAAGAAATTACTAGCTGCTAGTTTTCATCCAGGAGTCAGAAAAGGGCTAAGTTGTGGCCACTGTGAGATTGAGCAAGCACCCACACACTGCACAACGAGGAAACACTGAAATCTAAGACAAAGTCGATAAAAAAACTCACTTTTGTGTCATAATAAAACCGCTTTTCAGTTCTCAGCATCTCAAGGAATTCTTTGAAATTGCCTTCAAAACCCACCTCCTTGATAATCTGTAACAACAGAAAACAAATACGTCCATGACCTAGTACCATTCAAGAAAGCTTGAATATGAGTTTCCCAAATGTCTCACAAGTAAACTTAATTCCTTTATTCAATGATGTTTATGTGCGGTGCAATTTATAATTCAATATTTTTTTAGCTACTCTAAATTTAGATGCGGATATCTAGACAGCCAATCAGAATATCGAAAAAGCCCGACACAGTTTTATTGATTGTTGCCTAATGAATAAGACTGTCTAGCCATTTTGCTCGTGTACTGACTCCTGACACGTCCTCTTGAAAAGGAAAGCTCGCCTAAATGGTATTTTTACCGTAAACTCAGTTTATTAAGCTTTATTTTCTTCTCATATATAGTTTGTTAGGGTTTATTGAAACTGGCACGCGTACAAATTTTTCACCCGCTCAGGGTTACTGGGTATATTTTCTTACCTCATCCATTCTGGACCTTATTCTCTTGACTTCATTTTGTCCAAGATCATGAACTTCTTGAGCTGTCATGTCGCAAGCAATATGAAACTTAAGAGCCTGCATGAGAAAGTAGAAAATAATTAAAATCATTATAATTATTGCAAGGTGGCCTCGAGGCAAATCCGACCATTCTAATAAGTTCTATCTTGGTCTGGATTTTCCATACTTATGCATAAACAGCTACAAGTGCACATCATACTTTTTTAAAAATATATATATATCCATGAGTGAGAGGGCAAGCTATTGGAAGAGGCACGGCAAAAGAAAAGGCATGAAGAAAAAAAAGATGATTAAATAAGTAGCATCTAGGCTTTTTTTTCTCACACAAAAGTTTCTATATCTTAATTTGAAGGAAAATTCGGTTATGAAGTTTTATGGCCTTCAGGCTTTCAGTCGAGAAGTTTTATGTTTAATAAGAATTTGTTTTTTTTTTTTTTTTAATAGCAGCTGACATACAAGTAGCCTTGAGGTAAATCCGAGCATTCTGATTGGTTTTGTCGTGGTCAGGATTTTGCCATACGGTGCATAATTATGTTTATACGTGAACGTATACGAGCTCACATCACTCTTTTTAAAACGATATATTGTGGACGCGTTAAAGGTGACAAGGCATAAGAAAAAGCATGTATTCGGTAAATAAACTGAGCAGATAAGAACCATTTAATTTTTCGCCCAAAGAGTTCGGCAACGTATATCATAATGTTACGAAAAATTATTGCGTGACATGGAGGGTTCGTGTATATGCTAATTTGGTCCAGAAGTTTCGTGCATATTTAATTGTAACAAGCGAATCCAATCTTAAGTTGTGCGGCAACTCCACTCAAAACGACAGCATAACCGCCACAAGATATCGCACCTCACTCTGTTCGAAAGGTCAACCGATCACCACATTTAAACGTTCTATCCCCGAGACTCCGCTTGGCCAGTTCGTGTCCAGTCCCCTACAGTTTATCTGTTACGATTAGTATCGAATCACAGTGAATTTAAGCCGTTTGCGTAACATGCTGTAAATAGTTTAATGTCGTAATGTTACTTTATTTAGTAGAGCCGGAAAGTTCTAGAACCTTATGCTGTAAAGTATATATATAAGCGGATCGGTGTAGTTTTTAAGTGGCTTTTCCCAGGAGATTGTTTAGAGAGAGATTGTTGAAGTGTGACAAAGGTCTAGTGTAAAGTGTCGACAGAGGTCGTGTTTGTCGAAGTGTAGCAGAGAGGTTACGAGGACCATGTGGAGCAAGGTTGGCGACCTTACTAGAAAGAAGTCTATGCTGGTATGGGATTCATTCAGAGCCCACTTGTCAACACCAATCCATAGCACGCTTAAGTCCCTAAACACTGAGCCTGTTGTTATTCCTGGAGGAATGACAAGTATGGTACAGCCCCTGGATGTTGCGATCAACAAGCCATTTAAAGATCGCATGAGAAAGAAGTGGCAGGAGTGGATGCTGGCCAACCAACATACCTTCACTGCAAGTGGCTGTTTCCTCAGAGTGGAACTGCATCAGATTTGCCAGTAGATCTACGAGGCATGGGAAGACATTCCAAACGAGCTCGTTAAGAAGTCCTTTTGCAAGTGCTGCGTTACAGACGCCATGGATGGCACAGAGGACGACCAAATGTGGCAAGATGATGCTGATCCATTTGCTGCCATAGATGAGGACGATGATGTCGACTTGCTTTATGCTGATAGTTCTGAACGCCAGCAACAACATAACATAACATAACTTTATTTAACCTCGAAGCAAGCAGACATTGACCCGGAAAGCTATGAGAATCTCTTTGGAGATAGCGATAGCGATAGCGAGGACTTTTATGGCTTTTAACAATGAATTCTGACTTTATCAGACACTTTCGCTTCCTAATGTAAAGACTTTTTTGGTTTAAAAAATAGAACTTTGTATATGATAGTATTTAATCATTGTTGTTAAGAGTTTTCTCGATGTTCTTGTAAAGAGCAGTAACATTTTGATCAGAAATTTTACATTTGGAAACAGACTCGAAAACGAACGATTGTAATATTAGCATTTAACTAGCCTCTTCCAGGCGTTCAGTTAGTTGGGAGCAGCGCGTTAGTTGGGAGCAGCGCGATAATCGGCGGCGCGCGAAAAAAATAAAGAAAAGCGCGGGAGAGGAAGTGAGGGAACGCCTGTGGGCAAACTTAACAAACAGTCGTTCCAGTATACCAGGATCTGGTATACCCTCTGATTGGTCAATTTTGACAGATTTTGTCAACACTCAACTGACGAACTGTCAAACTGTCAAACTAAGTGTAGCGTACCCCTCAAGATTGCATTAATGAACTGATTATTGAAACTTGAACCTGCTAGTCATTTCAAGAATGCAGTAATGAATTGATTATTCGAATATTGAACTCACTCGTTCGATCCAAGAATACGGCTAACGGGTTCCGTTTTCGAAAAATCAATTCACTGTTGCGACTAGTAGGTTTGAAACCTACTAGTCTTTTCTAGAATGCAATAGTGAATTGATTTTTCGAAAACGGAACCCGTTAGCTGTATTCTTGGATTGAACGAGCGAGTTCAATATTCGAATAATCAATTCATTATTGCATTCTTGAAACGACTAGCGGGTTCAAGTTTCAAATAATCAGTTCATTAATGCAATCTTGAGCGGTACGCTTCACTTTGTTTGACTGTAAACAAAATCGGAGTTTCAGCGACGGCAATAGGTATTGACGACGTCCACATGGACGAAGAAGTCGCAAAGAACGGGAAATGCAAAATTTTATACGGAAGCCCTGAAAGTTGTCTGTCGAAGGAATGGAGGAAACAACTTCAAGAAGGTCAGGTGGGAATGCAGACCGTAGCCATAGCTATCGATGAAGTTCATTCGATCACGGAATGGTAAACCACAAGCCGGCGATCATGTTACGGGCTGCTGTAGGCGGTCTATAAGGGGGCGGAACGACCGTTGTTAAGTTTGCCCACAGGGTTCCTCACTTCCTCTCCCGCACTTTTCTTTATTTTTTTCGCGCGCCGCCGATCATCGCGCTGCTCCCAACTAACTGAACGCCTGGAAGAGGCTAGCATTTAACTACTGTTAAGAGATTTCTTGATGTTTACATGAAGAATAATAACTAGATGAGAGATTTTAAATTTGATCAAAGAGCTCTGTGAGCAAACTCGTGAGGTGAACAAACGAATTACAATATTTTTTGGATTATGTTTAATGTTATCTGGTTTAGGGAATATTGTGGCTGATTTTCATCTTTAGAGTACGAGCAGTGGTTCAGTGTTCACTCATAACGCACCTAAGAAAAAAAGTAATACCTGGATAAGAAGGCATTACAATTGAATCGATCATGCTTACACATTTGACGAGGGTGGACGATGTCATGTTTTAAACATTTTTCATTTTTGTTTCTGGTTCACCAAGAAATAGTTGGCAGCAAATGTGGTTGAAAAGTGAACATTGGAAATATAGGAAAAAATCAAGGCAATACTGTCTTAATACATTAATCATTCTCTCTTTATCAAATGAGATAAACAGAAACTAATTTTAAGTTTTGTTGCAAACTGGCATTGTCATCTTGTCCTTATAAGGATTGTACAAGGCCATGTTCAAGACATTTTTGATGGAAGTTTCCGATGTAAACATTCAGTGAAATGCAAAGTCTAGGCGATATTTTCATTCCAAGTTGCAACAAGGTGACGAAGAAACGAAGGTTATTTTCCTTTGTCAAGGGAAGTTATAGAAAATTAAGCAAACAGAGAGGAAAAGACTTCCAGCTCACGTAACCAATGTAGGTATACCAATAGCGAATATAGAATGAACAAGTTGCCTATAGTATCCACAGGAAAGAGTATCTAGTTCTATTGCAGCCTTAAGTTTCACTGGCTTTAAAAACAATGAAAATGGCTGGAAAAAAAAAAACTAGCCTGTGAGAGCATCAAACAGGTGCCCTCACATGCTAGAGAAAAACACGAGCGATTTGCAATTGATTGAGCCACGTGTTTATGAGCTAGGCACAATTTAAACGTCCTGGAAGTCTGATATTTTCGGACTTCAAATGGTATCTCTCCAGGGTCGCATTGCTTCCCGAATGCTAGTCAAGGGGAACAAAGACTCTTGGTTTGAGGCTGCTAGCATTCCAGTGGAAACCACCAACCAGTCTGTCCGCAAGAACAATACTTGATATCACCAGAGATTTGATCTTATCTGATCACCGACCAGTGCAAAATTTTAGCACCTGCTCCTCAGGTCTGACTTGTAACACTTGATAAACAACTATACTGAGGCCGCGTCCACACTACGCTTGAGATATTTGAAAACGCAGCCTTATTTCTAGGTTTAGGTCTTCCGTCCACAACAATTTGCCATGAAAACGGACGTTCTTCGAACGAACACACTGTTCAAACCCGAGGAATTTGAAAACGCCGGCTTTGCGTTTTAATGTTGATGGAAAACATTTTCAAAATGGAGTTTTTCCAAAACGATGACGTCACGATTTCCTCAAACACAAATCCAATGTTGCATTTTCAAATTTCTCCAACAAAGTGTGTACAGAAAACATTTGATGTGTCTTCGGAGTGATTAACATCCTTTTTAAATTTCTCCGGCATAGTGTGGACAGGGCCTGAGTATTTGCAGTTCCATGGTGCCATTTAAAGTTAATGCTTACATGCTGCATGAACGCCTCCACTTAGACTTGCCACAAGTAGACTTTTACTTCTATAAAATGAAATCGACTTGTTCTGCTTGCTCGGGTTCAAATTTATATTCTGGGTGTGACCTAATGACTCACAGCCTGCCCCTTATTCCCTGGAATTTTATTGATATATTTCAGAGCCAGGGTAAGGAGAGTAAAGGCCGGTTCTCACTAGCGCATGAGCATAAGCACAAGCATAAGCATAACATAAACATAAGCAAGTGAGGACACCAGTGAAATAAGCATAAGCATAAACAGAAGAACGAGCCCACTTATTTGTCTTATGCAGTTCTCACTTGCGCATAAGCATAAGTATGAGCGCATAAGCATATGCGTAAGCACAAGAAAACAAGCGGCATGTTCGTTTTTCTTACGCTTACGCTTATGCTTATGCGCTTATGCTTATGCTTATGCGCAAGTGAGAACAGCATAAGACAAATAAGTGGGTTCGTTCTTCTTATATTTCTCCTTATGCTTACGCTCATGTTGTGGGTGTTCTCACTTGTTATGATTATGTTATGCTTGTGTTATGCTTATGCGCTAGTGAGAACCAGCCTTAATAAACCATATTGCCTGATTTCATACCGTGAGGGACTTGTCCGCATTTCCATACATTTCTTTGTAATTTTTTTTCGTTTTTAAATGCCTGTATCTCAGTCAAAAATAGCTTGATTAACACCAAACTTGGCTATTTTGTGAATCTCGGTGTGCTCTCTCTGACTATGGGGATCAATAGCTGCTAATCCCATAATTTACAGACTCGTACCTAGTCCCTCACGGTATGAAATCAGGCAATGCCCAGTAACCACAGCCATGTATAAGATCAGATTTCAAGACATAAATAGTTACTGCCTTTGGAGGACGAAACGACACCGAAAACAACAAAATTTCAATTCATTTACTATAGCGGATAGTTAACATTAGAGAAAATACTGGAAAATAAAAGCGAAAAGACATATTTAAACAACAATATTTCCGAAAATTTCTTCGTCTGCGACAATTAAATAATACAGCGTAGTGAAAGAAAGATAAAAGTTGTAAATAAAAAAGACGACAAAAATAGCCAATTATTTTGCGATAAATCGTATTTTAACTGTGCTAAATTAGTGCCCGCTTAGTTCTTTTCTCAGGTGTTTTTTAGCAGCTAAATAAAACTAAAAACTTGTACTTGAATGACGTGAATAAAGTAAACAAACACGGCCGCGGAGGTAGCTGTAAATTAAATATGCAGAAATCCACGATGCAAAAATACTGTTAACTATCCGCTATAGTAAATGAATTGAAATTTTGTTGTTTTCGGTGTCGTTTCGTCCTCCAAAGGCAGTAACTATTTATGTCTTGAAATCTGATCTTATACATGGCTGTGGTTACTGGGCATTGCCTGATTTCATACCGTGAGGGACTAGGTACGAGTCTGTAAATTATGGGATTAGCAGCTATTGATCCCCATAGTCAGAGAGAGCACACCGAGATTCACAAAATAGCCAAGTTTGGTGTTAATCAAGCTATTTTTGACTGAGATACAGGCATTTAAAAACGAAAAAAAATTACAAAGAAATGTATGGAAATGCGGACAAGTCCCTCACGGTATGAAATCAGGCAATATGGTTTATTAAGGCTGGTTCTCACTAGCGCATAAGCATAACACAAGCATAACATAATCATAACAAGTGAGAACACCCACAACATGAGCGTAAGCATAAGGAGAAATATAAGAAGAACGAACCCACTTATTTGTCTTATGCTGTTCTCACTTGCGCATAAGCATAAGCATAAGCGCATAAGCATAAGCGTAAGCGTAAGAAAAACGAACATGCCGCTTGTTTTCTTGTGCTTACGCATATGCTTATGCGCTCATACTTATGCTTATGCGCAAGTGAGAACTGCATAAGACAAATAAGTGGGCTCGTTCTTCTGTTTATGCTTATGCTTATTTCACTGGTGTCCTCACTTGCTTATGTTTATGTTATGCTTATGCTTGTGCTTATGCTCATGCGCTAGTGAGAACCGGCCTTTACTCTCCTTACCCTGGCTCTGAAATATATCAATAAAATTCCAGGGAATAAGGGGCAGGCTGTGAGTCATTAGGTCACACCCAGAATATAAATTTGAACCCGAGCAAGCAGAACAAGTCGATTTCATTTTATAGAAGTAAAAGTCTACTTGTGGCAAGTCTAAGTGGAGGCGTTCATGCAGCATGTAAGCATTAACTTTAAATGGCACCATGGAACTGCAAATACTCAGGCCCTGTCCACACTATGCCGGAGAAATTTAAAAAGGATGTTAATCACTCCGAAGACACATCAAATGTTTTCTGTACACACTTTGTTGGAGAAATTTGAAAATGCAACATTGGATTTGTGTTTGAGGAAATCGTGACGTCATCGTTTTGGAAAAACTCCATTTTGAAAATGTTTTCCATCAACATTAAAACGCAAAGCCGGCGTTTTCAAATTCCTCGGGTTTGAACAGTGTGTTCGTTCGAAGAACGTCCGTTTTCATGGCAAATTGTTGTGGACGGAAGACCTAAACCTAGAAATAAGGCTGCGTTTTCAAATATCTCAAGCGTAGTGTGGACGCGGCCTCAGTATAGTTGTTTATCAAGTGTTACAAGTCAGACCTGAGGAGCAGGTGCTAAAATTTTGCACTGGTCGGTGATCAGATAAGATCAAATCTCTGGTGATATCAAGTATTGTTCTTGCGGACAGACTGGTTGGTGGTTTCCACTGGAATGCTAGCAGCCTCAAACCAAGAGTCTTTGTTCCCCTTGACTAGCATTCGGGAAGCAATGCGACCCTGGAGAGATACCATTTGAAGTCCGAAAATATCAGACTTCCAGGACGTTTAAATTGTGCCTAGCTCATAAACACGTGGCTCAATCAATTGCAAATCGCTCGTGTTTTTCTCTAGCATGTGAGGGCACCTGTTTGATGCTCTCACAGGCTAGTTTTTTTTTTTTTCCAGCCATTTTCATTGTTTTTAAAGCCAGTGAAACTTAAGGCTGCAATAGAACTAGATACTCTTTCCTGTGGATACTATAGGCAACTTGTTCATTCTATATTCGCTATTGGTATACCTACATTGGTTACGTGAGCTGGAAGTCTTTTCCTCTCTGTTTGCTTAATTTTCTATAACTTCCCTTGACAAAGGAAAATAACCTTCGTTTCTTC
Organism: Platygyra sinensis; assembly: GCA_019787425.1. Taxonomy (NCBI): domain Eukaryota; kingdom Metazoa; phylum Cnidaria; class Anthozoa; order Scleractinia; family Merulinidae; genus Platygyra; species Platygyra sinensis. The sequence goes on along the minus strand of JAHPZR010011159.1, from coordinate 11,652 downwards.
GTCACCTTGTTGCAACTTGGAATGAAAATATCGCCTAGACTTTGCATTTCACTGAATGTTTACATCGGAAACTTCCATCAAAAATGTCTTGAACATGGCCTTGTACAATCCTTATAAGGACAAGATGACAATGCCAGTTTGCAACAAAACTTAAAATTAGTTTCTGTTTATCTCATTTGATAAAGAGAGAATGATTAATGTATTAAGACAGTATTGCCTTGATTTTTTCCTATATTTCCAATGTTCACTTTTCAACCACATTTGCTGCCAACTATTTCTTGGTGAACCAGAAACAAAAATGAAAAATGTTTAAAACATGACATCGTCCACCCTCGTCAAATGTGTAAGCATGATCGATTCAATTGTAATGCCTTCTTATCCAGGTATTACTTTTTTTCTTAGGTGCGTTATGAGTGAACACTGAACCACTGCTCGTACTCTAAAGATGAAAATCAGCCACAATATTCCCTAAACCAGATAACATTAAACATAATCCAAAAAATATTGTAATTCGTTTGTTCACCTCACGAGTTTGCTCACAGAGCACTTTGATCAAATTTAAAATCTCTCATCTAGTTATTATTCTTCATGTAAACATCAAGAAATCTCTTAACAGTAGTTAAATGCTAGCCTCTTCCAGGCGTTCAGTTAGTTGGGAGCAGCGCGATGATCAGCGGCGCGCGAAAAAAATAAAGAAAAGTGCGGGAGAGGAAGTGAGGGAACACCCCCTTATAGACCGCCTACAGCAGCCCGTAACATGATCGCCGGCTTGTGGTTTACCATTCCGTGATCGAATGAACTTCATCGATAGCTATGGCTACGGTCTGCATTCCCACCTGACCTTCTTGAAGTTGTTTCCTCCATTCCTTCGACAGACAACTTTCAGGGCTTCCGTATAAAATTTTGCATTTCCCGTTCTTTGCGACTTCTTCGTCCATGTGGACGTCGTCAATACCTATTGCCGTCGCTGAAACTCCGATTTTGTTTACAGTCAAACAAAGTGAAGCGTACCGCTCAAGATTGCATTAATGAACTGATTATTTGAAACTTGAACCCGCTAGTCGTTTCAAGAATGCAATAATGAATTGATTATTCGAATATTGAACTCGCTCGTTCAATCCAAGAATACAGCTAACGGGTTCCGTTTTCGAAAAATCAATTCACTATTGCATTCTAGAAAAGACTAGTAGGTTTCAAACCTACTAGTCGCAACAGTGAATTGATTTTTCGAAAACGGAACCCGTTAGCCGTATTCTTGGATCGAACGAGTGAGTTCAATATTCGAATAATCAATTCATTACTGCATTCTTGAAATGACTAGCAGGTTCAAGTTTCAATAATCAGTTCATTAATGCAATCTTGAGGGGTACGCTACACTTAGTTTGACAGTTTGACAGTTCATCAGTTGAGTGTTGACAAAATCTGTCAAAATTGACCAATCAGAGGGTATACCAGATCCTGGTATACTGGAACGACTGTTTGTTAAGTTTGCCCACAGGCGTTCCCTCACTTCCTCTCCCGCGCTTTTCTTTATTTTTTCGCGCGCCGCCGATTATCGCGCTGCTCCCAACTAACGCGCTGCTCCCAACTAACTGAACGCCTGGAAGAGGCTAGTTAAATGCTAATATTACAATCGTTCGTTTTCGAGTCTGTTTCCAAATGTAAAATTTCTGATCAAAATGTTACTGCTCTTTACAAGAACATCGAGAAAACTCTTAACAACAATGATTAAATACTATCATATACAAAGTTCTATTTTTTAAACCAAAAAAGTCTTTACATTAGGAAGCGAAAGTGTCTGATAAAGTCAGAATTCATTGTTAAAAGCCATAAAAGTCCTCGCTATCGCTATCGCTATCTCCAAAGAGATTCTCATAGCTTTCCGGGTCAATGTCTGCTTGCTTCGAGGTTAAATAAAGTTATGTTATGTTATGTTGTTGCTGGCGTTCAGAACTATCAGCATAAAGCAAGTCGACATCATCGTCCTCATCTATGGCAGCAAATGGATCAGCATCATCTTGCCACATTTGGTCGTCCTCTGTGCCATCCATGGCGTCTGTAACGCAGCACTTGCAAAAGGACTTCTTAACGAGCTCGTTTGGAATGTCTTCCCATGCCTCGTAGATCTACTGGCAAATCTGATGCAGTTCCACTCTGAGGAAACAGCCACTTGCAGTGAAGGTATGTTGGTTGGCCAGCATCCACTCCTGCCACTTCTTTCTCATGCGATCTTTAAATGGCTTGTTGATCGCAACATCCAGGGGCTGTACCATACTTGTCATTCCTCCAGGAATAACAACAGGCTCAGTGTTTAGGGACTTAAGCGTGCTATGGATTGGTGTTGACAAGTGGGCTCTGAATGAATCCCATACCAGCATAGACTTCTTTCTAGTAAGGTCGCCAACCTTGCTCCACATGGTCCTCAGCCAGTCCTGCACAAGTCCTTGGTCCAGTTGTGTTTTTGTTACCTTAGTTGTGTTTTTGTTACCTTAGTTGTGTTTTTGTTACCTTAGTTGTGTTTTTGTTACCTTAGTTGTGTTTTTGTTACCTTAGTTGTGTTTTTGTTACCTTAGTTGTGTTTTTGTTACCTTAGTTGTGTTTTTGTTACCTTAGTTGTGTTTTTGTTACCTTAGTTGTGTTTTTGTTACCTTAGTTGTGTTTTTGTTACCTTAGTTGTGTTTTTGTTACCTTAGTTGTGTTTTTGTTACCTTAGTTGTGTTTTTGTTACCTTAGTTGTGTTTTTGTTACCTTAGTTGTGTTTTTGTTACCTTAGTTGTGTTTTTGTTACCTTAGTTGTGTTTTTGTTACCTTAGTTGTGTTTTTGTTACCTTAGTTGTGTTTTTGTTACCTTAGTTGTGTTTTTGTTACCTTAGTTGTGTTTTTGTTACCTTAGTTGTGTTTTTGTTACCTTAGTTGTGTTTTTGTTACCTTAGTTGTGTTTTTGTTACCTTAGTTGTGTTTTTGTTACCTTAGTTGTGTTTTTGTTACCTTAGTTGTGTTTTTGTTACCTTAGTTGTGTTTTTGTTACCTTAGTTGTGTTTTTGTTACCTTAGTTGTGTTTTTGTTACCTTAGTTGTGTTTTTGTTACCTTAGTTGTGTTTTTGTTACCTTAGTTGTGTTTTTGTTACCTTAGTTGTGTTTTTGTTACCTTAGTTGTGTTTTTGTTACCTTAGTTGTGTTTTTGTTACCTTAGTTGTGTTTTTGTTACCTTAGTTGTGTTTTTGTTACCTTAGTTGTGTTTTTGTTACCTTAGTTGTGTTTTTGTTACCTTAGTTGTGTTTTTGTTACCTTAGTTGTGTTTTTGTTACCTTAGTTGTGTTTTTGTTACCTTAGTTGTGTTTTTGTTACCTTAGTTGTGTTTTTGTTACCTTAGTGTGTTTTTGTGGGACGTTAGTTGTAGTTTTTGTTATCCCCCCCCCAATAGAAGGCCGCCCCCTAGTACATTAAGGTTGGTGATCGAGTACCTTAGTTTGTGTGTTTGTGAGCTCTAGTTGTGTTTTGGATTACCTTAGTTGTGTTTTTGTTACCTTCACGCGAGCGCGCGCAGTTTTTGTTTTACCATTAGTCTGATTTTTTGTTACCCCTTAGTGGCTAGTTTTTGTTACGTTAGTTTGGTGTTTTTATGTGACCTTAGCTGTGTTTTTTGGTTACCTTAGTTGTTGTTTTTGTTACCCTAGCTGTGTTTTGTGACACCTTAGTCTGAGTTTTTTTGTTTACCTTAGTTGGGTTTTTTTGTGACCTTAGCTGTGTTTTCGGTTAGCCTTATGTTGTCTGTTTTGTTACTAGCTTCGTTCTGGTGGTTTTTGATACCTCAGTTGAGTTTTTGGTTACTTTAGTTGGGTTTTGTGGTTACCTTAGTTGTGTTTTTGCTTAGCCTTAGTTCGTTTTTGTTGTTACCTTAGTCTGTGTTTTTGTTGGGCTACCTCAGATTTTGTTTGTATTACGTGTAGTTGTGTGTTTGGTTACCTTAGTTTGTGTTTTTTGTTACCTTAGTCTATTTTTGTTACCTTAGTCTGTGTGTTTTGTTACCTAGTTGTGTTTTTGTTCCGTTAGCTGTGTGTTTTGTTACCTAAGTTGTGTTTGCGGTTACCTTAGTCTGTTTTTTGTTAGCTTAGTTGTGTTTTGTTAGCCTTAGTTTTTGTGTTTTTGGTTACCCTAGTCTGTGTTTTTGTTAACTTACGTTGGGTTTTCGGTTACCCTTAGATGTGTTTTTGATTAACTTAGGTTTGGGTTCTGTTAGTCCTTAGTTTGTGGGTTTTGTTTACCGTAGGTCTATTTTTGTGTTAGACTTAGTTGTGTTTTTGGTTTACCTAGTAGTCGTTTTTAGTTACCTCTAGCTGTGTTTTTGTGACCTAAGTTGTGTTTTTTGTTACCATTAGTCGTGTTTTTGTTACCTTAGTTGTGTTTTTGTTAGCTTAGTGGTGTGTTTGTTACCTAGCGTGAGTTTGTTGGTACCTCAAGTTGTGTTTTTTGTTACCTTAGTTGTGTTTTTGTTACCTTAGTTGTGTTTGGTTAGCTTAGTTGTGTGGTTTTTGTTACCTAGTTGCAGTATTTGTGTTACCATTTAGTGTGTGTTTTTGTTACCTTAGTTTTGTGTTTGTGTATACCTTAGTTGTGTTTTTGTTACCTCAGTTGTGTTTTTATGGTTCCTTAGTGTTGTGTATTTGGTTTACCTTAGTTGTGTTTGTGTGGTACCTTAGTTGTGTTTTTAACTTACCGTAGTCTATTGTTTTGGTACCTCAGTTTTGTTTTTGGATTAACTTTAGTTTGTGTGTTTTGGTTACCTTAGTTTGTGTTTTTGTTACCTTAGTTGATTTTTCGTTACCTTAAGTCGTGTTTTTGTGTTACACTTCGTTTGTGTTTCTTCATTGTTACTTTTAAGTGGTGTTTTGGTACGTTAGTCGAGTTTTTGTTACCTGAGTTGAGTTTTGTGTTACCTTAGTTGTGTTTTTGGGGCGGTAGTTGTGTTTCTGTCGTTACCTTAGTGGGGGGGGGTGTTTTTGGTACCTTAGTCAATGTGTTTTGTTTACCCTGGCTGTGTTTTTGTTACCTTAGTTGTGTTTTTGTTACCTTAGTTGTGTTTTATGGTACCTTAGTTGGGTTTTTGATTACCCTAGCTGTGTGTTTGTTTACCTTAGTTGTGTCTAATGCGTAACCTTAGTTGATGCCTTTAGTTACCTTATGTTCTGTTTTTGGTTACCTTAGTTTGTGTTGTTGTTACCTTAGTTGTGTTCATGCGTACCTTAGCTGAGGCCTTTGTTACCTTGGTTCTGTTTTCTGTTACTTAGGTTGTGTTTTTGTTACCCTAGCTGTGTTTTTGTTACCTTAGCTGTGTTGTTTGTTACCTTAGTTGAGTTTTTGTTACCTAGTGTGTTTTGTTTTTTGTTTACCTTAGTACCCTACCTGTGTTTTTGGTTACCTTAGTTGCGTTTTTTCTAACCTTAGTTGTGTTTTTGTTACCTATAGTTGTGTTTTTTGTTAGCTTAGACTATGGTGTTTTGTTACCTTAGTTGTTGGTTTTGTTACCTTAGGTGTGGGTTTTGTTAGCCTAGACTGATGTTTTTGGTTACCCGTAGTTGAGTTTTTGCTACTCTTGAGTTGGGTTTTTGTTACACTTAGCTGTGTTTTTGTTACCTTAGTTGAGTTTTTCTTACGCCTTAGTTGTGTTTTTGTTACCTTAGTTGTGTGTTTTGGTTACCTTAGTTGTGTTTTTCGTTAGCTTAGACTTTGTGTTTTTGGTACCTTAGTTGTGTTTTTTGTTACCTTAGTTGTGTTTTTGGTTAGCTTAGACCATATTTTTTGGTTACATCTTAGTTTGTTTTTTGTTACCTTAGTTGTGTTTTTGTTAGCCCTAGGAGTGATTTTTGTTACTCTTGGTTGAGTTTTAGCTTACCCTAGTTGTGTTTGTGTTTAGCCTAGGTGTGTTTTTGTTACCTTGGTTGAGTTTTTATGTTACCCTCGACTGTGTGTTGTGGTTATCCCTAAGTTGTGCTTTTGTTACCTTAGTTGTGTCTTTGTTAACCGCTAGTATGTGTTTTTGTTCAGCTAAGTTGTGTTTTTTGTTACCTTAGTCAGTGTTTTTGGTACCTTAGTTGTGTTTTTGTTACGCTAGACTAGTTGGTGTTTTGTTACCTTATTGTCGATTTTTTGTTACCTTTAGTTTGTGTTTTTGTTACCTAAGTTGACTGTTTTGGGGTGAACGTTAGTTGTGTTTTTGTTACCTTCGTTGTGTTTTTAATTACCTTAGTGTGTGTTTGTGACGTAGTTTGTGTTTTTGTGACCTTAGTTGTGTTTTTGTTACCCTTAGGTTGTGTTTTTGTGACCTTAGTTGTGTTTTGGTGACCCTTAGGTTGTGTTTGTTTTGTTACCTTAGTTGGTTTTTGGTTACCTTAGTCGAATGTTTTGGTTACCCATTAGTTGTGTTTTTGTTACCTTAGTTGTGTTGTTTGGTTACCTTAGTCTGTGTTTTTAGTAAACCTTAGTGGTGTTTTTGTTAGCTTAAGTTGTGTTTTTATTTACCTTAGTTGTGTTTTTTATATTACCTTAGTTGATGTTTTTCGTTACCTTAGTTGTGTTTTTGTTTACCCTAGCCTTGGTTTTTGATTACCTTAGGTTGATGTTTTTGTTTACCTTAGTTAGTGTTTTTGTTTACCCTAGCTTGTGTTTTTGATACCTTAGTTGAGTTTTTGTTACCTTAGTAGTGTTTTTGTAACCTTAGTGTCGTTGTATTGGGTTACCTGTAGTTGGTTGTCTATTTTTGTTACCTTAGTTCGTGTTTTTAGTGACCTTTAGTCTGTGTATTGGTTTACTCTTGGTTTGTGTTTTTGTTAGCTTAGTTGTGTTTTTGTTACCTTAGGTCTATGTGGTTTTGTTACCTTAGTTGTGGTTTTTGTATCAGCCTTAGTTGTGTTTTTATTTACCCTTAGTTGTGGTTTTATTACCTTAGTTGGGTTTTTGATTATACCTTTAGTTGTGTTTTGTGTTACCTTAGTTGTGTTCTTGTATGACGTTAGTTGTGGTTTTTAGTACCTTAGTTGTGGTTTTTTGTGACCTTAGTTTGTGTTTCTTGTGACGTTAGTTGTGTTTTTGTGTAGCCCTAGTAAGCTGTGTTTTTGTGGACCTTAGTTGAGTGTTTGTTACCTTGGGGTTTGGTGTTTTGGTGTGTTACTTAGTCACACACACGCCAGGTGCGTTCCTTGGTTACTTAGTTGGAGTTTTTCGTTACCTTAGGTTGTGTTGGTTTGTTACCTTAGGTTGTGTTTTGGCTACCTTAGTTGTGTGTTTTTCGTACCTTAGTTGTGTTTTCGTACTTTAGTTGTGTTTTGGTTACCTTGGTTGGTTTTGTTGTTAACCTTAGTCTATTTTTGGTTACCTAGTGTGTTTTTGTTACCTTAGTTGTGTTTTGTTACGATAGCTTTGTTTTTGTAACCTTAGTGTGTTTTTGTTACCTTAATTGTTGTTTTTGTTACCTTAGTCTATTTTTTGGTTACATTAGTTGTGTTTTTGTTACCTTAGTGTTTGTTTTGTTACGCTAGCTGTGTTTTTGTTACCTTAGTTGGTTTTTTACCTTAGTTGTGTTTTTGGTACCTTAGTTGTGTTTTTTGTTACTTTAGTTGGTTTTTGTTACCTTTAGTTGTGTTTTTGTTACCTTAGTTGTTTTTTGTTAACTTAGTCTATTTTTGTTACTTAGTTTGTGTTTTGTAGCTTAGTTGTGTTTTTATACCTAGCTGTGTTTTGTTACCTTAGTTGTAGCCTCTTCCAGGCGTTCAGTTAGTTGGGAGCAGCGCGATGATCGGCGGCGCGCGAAAAAAATAAAGAAAAGCGCGGGAGAGGAAGTGAGGGAACGCCTGTGGGCAAACTTAACAAACGGTCGTTCCGCCCCCTTATAGACCGCCTACAGCGGCCTGTAACATGATGCCGGCTTGTGGTTTACCATTCCGTGATCGAATGAACTTCATCGATAGCTATGGCTACGGTCTGCATTCCCAGCTGACCTTCTTGAAGTTGTTTCCTCCATTCCTTCGACAGACAACTTTCAGGGCTTCCGTATAAAATTTCGCATTTCCCGTTCTTTGCGGCTTCTTCGTCCATGTCGACGTCGTCAATACCTATTGCCGTCGCTGAAACTCCGATTTTGTTTACAGTCAAACCAAGTGAAGCGTACTGCTCAAGATTGCATTAATGAACTGATTATTTGAAACTAGAACCCGCTAGTTGTTTCAAGAATGCAATAATGAATTGATTATTCGAATATTGAACTCGCTCGTTCGATCCAAGAATACGGCTAACGGGTTCCGTTTTCGAAAAATCAATTCACTATGGCATTCTAGAAAAAACTAGTAGGTTGGAAACCTACCAGTCGCAACAGTGAATTGATTTTTCGAAAACGGAACCCGTTAGCCGTATTCTTGGATCGAACGAGCGAGTTCAATATTCGAATAATCAATTCATTACTGCATTCTTGAAACGACTAGCGGGTTCAAGTTTCAATAATCAGTTCATTAATGCAATCTTGAGGGGTACGCTACACTTAGTTTGACAGTTTGACAGTTCGTCAGTTGAGTGTTGACAAAATCTGTCAAAATTGACCAATCAGAGGGTATACCAGATCTTGGTATACTGGAACGACCGTTTGTTAAGTTTGCCCACAGGCGTTCCCTCACTTCCTCTCCCGCGCTTTTCTTTATTTTTTTCGCGCGCCGCCGATTATCGCGCTGCTCCCAACTAACGCGCTGCTCCCAACTAACTGAACGCCTGAAAGAGGCTACCTTAGTTGTGTTTTTGTTACCCTAGTTGTGTTTTTGTGACCTTAGTTGTGTCTTTATTACCTTAGTTGTGTTTTTGTTACCCTAGCTGTGTTTTTGTTACCTTAGTTGAGTTTTTGTTACCTTGTTGTGTTTTTGTTATCTTAGTTTTTTTTTGTTACCTTAGTCTTTTTTGTTACCATAGTTGTGTTTTGTGTAGCTTAGTTGTGTTTTTTTACCTTAGTTGTGTTTTTATACCTTAGTTGTGTTTTTATTACCTTAGTTTGTGTTTTTGTAACCTTAGTTGTGTTTGTCTTACCTTAGTTGTGTTTTAGTTACCTTAGTTTGTGTTTTTGTTACCTTAGTTTGTGTTTTTTCTTACCTTAGTTTGTGTTTTTGGTTACCTTAGTTGTGTTTTTTGTTACCTCAGTCTATTTTTTGATACCTTAGTTGCGTTTTGTTACCTTAGGGTGTATTTGTTACCTTAGTCATTTTTTGTTACCTTAGTTGTGTTTTTGTTACTTTAGTTGTGTTTTTGGTACCTAGTTGTTTTTTGTTACCTTAGGTTGTGTTTTTGTTACCTTAGTCTAATTTTTGTTAACTTAGTTGTGTTTTGTTACCTTAATTGTTGCATGCTTACCTTATGATGCCTTCGTTGCCTTTGTTCTGTTTGTTACCTTAGTTGTGTTTTTTTTACCTTCAATTTTTTTTGTTACTTAGTTGTGTTTGGTTACCTTAGTTGTGTTTTGTTACTTAGTTGTGTTGTGCGTACCTTAGTCTATTTTTGTTACCTTTGTTTTTGTTTTATTACGTTAGTTGTGTTTTGTTACCTTAGTTGCGTTTTTGTTACCTTAGTTGTGTTTTTTTTTTACCTTAGTTGTGTTTTTATTACCTAGTAGTGTTTTTGTTACCTTAGTCTATTTTTGTTACCTTGGTCTATTTTTTGTTACCTTAGTTGTGTTTTTGTTACCTTAGCTGTGTTTTTATTACCTTAGTTCTGTTTTTTTACCTTAGTTGTGTTTTTGTTACCTTAGTTGTGTTTTTGTTGCCTTAGTTGTGTTCTTGTTACCTTAGTTGTGTTTTCTTACTTTAGTTAGTGTTTTTGTTACCTTAGTCTATTTTTTGTTACCTTAGTCTATTTTTTTGTTACCTTAGTTGTGTTTTTGTTACCTTAGCTGTGTTTTTAATTACCTTAGTTGTGGTTTTGGTTACCTTAGTTGTGTTTTTGTTACCTTAGTTGTGTTCTTGTTACCTTAGTGTGTTTTTCTTACTTTAGTGTGTTTTTCTTACCTTAGTCTATTTTTTGTTACCTTAGTCTATTTTTTGTTAACTAGTTTGTGTTTTTGTTACCTAGTTGTGTTTTTAGTTACCTTTGTTTGTTATTGTTGACCTAGTGTGTTTTTGTTACCTTAGTTGTGTTTTTATTACCCTAGCTGTGTTTTTGTTACCAGTAGTTAAGTTTTTGTTACCTTAGTTGTGTTTTGTTACCTTAGTTGATTTTTGTTACCTTAGTTGTGTTTTGTTACCTTAGTCTATTTTTTGTTACTTTAGTTGTGTTTTTGTTACCTTAGTTGTGTTTTTATTAGCTTAGTTGTGTTTTTTGTGACCTTAGTTGTGTTTTTGTTACCTTAGTCTATTTTTTTGGTTAACTTAGTTGTGTTTTTGTTACCTTAGTTGTCTTTTATTACCTTAGTTGTGTTTTTGGTTTACGTTTAGTTGTGTTTTTGTTACCTTAGTGTGTTTTTGTTACCTTATTGTTGTTTTTGTTACCTTAGTTGTTTTTTTGTTACTTAGTTGTGTTTTGTTAGCTTAGTTGTGTTTTGTTACCTTAGTGTGTGTTTTTGTTACCTAGTGAGTTTTTTGTTACTCTTAGTTGTGTTTTTGTTACTTAGTTGTGTTTTGTTACCTTAGTTGTTTTTTGTTAGCTTAGTTGTGTTTTTGTTACCGTAGTTGTGTTTTTGTTACCTTAGTTGTGTTTGTTACCTAGTTGTGTTTTGTTACCTTAGTGTGTTTTGTTACTTTAGTTGTGTTTTGTTACCTCTATTTGTTTTGTTACCTTAGTTGTGTTTTGTTACCTTAGTGTGTTTTTGTTACCTTAGTTGTGTTTTTTTACCTTAGTTGTGTTTTTTTACCTTAGTTGGTGTTTTTGTTACTTTAGTTGTGTTTTGTGTACCATTAGTTGTGTTTGGTTACCTTAGTTGTGTTTTTGTTACCTTAGTTGGGTGTGTTTTTGTTACCTTAGTTGTGTTTTTGTTCCTTTAGTGGTGTTTTTGGTACCTAGTCTGTGTTTTAGTTACTTAGTTGTGTTTTTGTTACCTTAGTTGTTGTTTTTGTTACTTAGTTTGTGTTTTTGTTACCTTAGTTGTGTTTTTGTTACCTTAGTTGTGTTTTTTGTACCTTAGTGTGTTTTTGTTACCTTAGTTGTGTTTTGTTACCTTATTTGTGTTTTTGTTACCTTAGTTGTGTTTTTGTTACCTTAGTTGTGTTTTGTGTACCTTAGTTGTGTTTTGTTACCTTTGTTTCGTTTTTGTTACCTTAGTTGTGTTTTTGTTACCTTAGTTGTGTTTTGTTACCCCCCTTAGTGTGTTTTTGTTACCTTAGTTGTGTTTTGTTACCTTAGTTGTGTTTTTTGTTACCTTAGCTTGTTTTTTTACCTTAGTTATGTTTTTTTACGTTAGTTGTGTTTTGTTACCTAGTTGTGTTTTTTGTTACCTAGTCTGTTTTTTGTTACCTTAGTTGATTTTTGTTACCTTAGTTGTGTTTTGTTACCTTAGTTGTGTTTTTGTTACCTTAGTTGTGTTTTCGTTACCTTAGTTGTGTTTTTGTTAACTTAGTTGTTTTTCTGTTAGCTTAGTTGTGTTTTGTTTACCTTAGTGTGTTTTTGTTACCTTAGTTGTGTTTTTTACCT
>JAHPZR010011158.1:0-16090 GCA_019787425.1 Platygyra sinensis | reverse complement strand
ACGCGCATGACGACCACAACTGGTGACTTGTAACCCGCGAACAACTTTAAAAAAAAGTACTAAAAACACTAAACACTATAGATATGATCACTTACTTTTTCATTTCTTATGTCAGTATTCAGATGACTGAATATATACCATCGGGAAAAAAGAAAGTCTTATTCTGTTTTTCGAACATAGACATACCTCTACAAATAATAGTTGTAATTGTGATAATTAAACATTTGTTCATATTTTTAAAATCTTATTGAAATATTTGGGGCAATTATTTATTACATAAACGTAGTAGATCGCTTCCATGGGCAACCGGTTAACGACGTTCGCGCTAATTGTTTCTACGCATCCTTCCTGCGCAATGAAATTCACATGCCACGTCATGCATCGAGCGACCGCGCTAAGTACTAAAAGGTGCATTGATAGGGCATATGGCCATTGCTATAGCTTCGTTTAACGATCTTTGACGTTCGGTGACCCCTACTTACGTTTTAGAAACAGATTTCATTCACAGTTATATCTCCAAAATGTCCAAAAAAATTAACAAAAAATCAATGAAGAAAGTTTAAAAAATTTGAAGATTTCTGTCCACAGGAAATGAAATCCTGCCATGTTACGCCTGCAAGGAGAGTGAAACTATGGTCGCTAAATGCGAACTTGTTCTTAAGGAAACTCGTCAGTTAACTAAATTCACTTTATAGGTCCACGTAAACAAAGATTGGTAGAAAACATTTCCCTTCAAATATCTAATTGCAATATTTTTGGGCTTACAGACAGTGTGGTCTTATCAGTCTCCAAAGAAGCCTGAATTTTTTTTTTCAAGTTTAGGGTGTTCTTCCAGGCATGTTCTCTCTAAAAACGAAGTAAGTGACCCGCCATTTCTTTACATTTATGACATCACCAACTCATCATCTTTCAATGGGAAAATTTTCACAAAGAAAAATCAATGTTAGAAATTTTTTCGCGCGAACGTCATTAAGGTGTGCCGATTTTCACGCATTGCTTGATTTGATTTTTACTCATTTTTATAAATAATTAAATGTAAAATTGGTGTGAAGTATCTAAAATTTGACTTGGTAAAAACCCACCGTGTTATCATTTTACTGATCAAAATATTACTGACTTGTAGCTATCGTAAAGTTCGAATATGTAAAAGGCGTTAGTGAAATCAAATTTACGTAATAAATTATAAACTTTACTGAAATGTTCCCGTCGCCATCCACCCATTTGTTCAAGTTTGACAGCTTCCGACCCCACATCTCGCCCTCCTTCAGTGTTGTTGGTTGCAGAACGAAAAACTGTTTCATTTTCATTGCCAGGCGATAGCACCATTCTATATTAAAACAAAGGATTGTAAATTGCCATTAGTTTCTATTTTTAAGGTTAAGTATATAAAGATACCCCCAAACGACTCATCAGGCTGATTCTTATCCCAGTTTCTGTGGCAAGAAGCGATTAGGAGTATTTCTACTACCCTGGATGGGATGCCAGTCTACATTATTCGAAAACTTTCTGTAACCTAGAGAGATTTAGCTGCAGAATATGCTGTAATTGTTTGCGAGCTCAGAGCCATGCCCGGGTGGGGGGGTACTCCCGCGAATTTTGGATAGGAGTGTGTCGTGAAGGTTCTTAAACCCTGACCCTATCTAAGGACTAAGAAAGCAAAAATTGATACCTTTTTTAAGGCCCAAACACGAAAAATGACACCTATTCAATGCTATTAAACCTCTGTTGAAAAATCATTTTGTTGATACTCAAAAGGATACATTAAGTTTGAACAAAAACACTCGTATAGGCGGGCGTTTTCAATCAATCAATCAATCAATCTTATTTATCCACGAGATCATATCACTTTACATGGTCTTCCTACGAATCGTGTTTAAAACTATACTAAAATACTCTAAGGAACTATAATGTTAAAAATACAAAAACTTACATTATGAATGATAAGACTTAAAATGAGTCAAGGTGTATTAGAAAAAATCTTTCCCATCAAATGAAGTTTTAAAAACATTTAAACTAGACAGTTTTCTAATCTCTGAGGGAATCTTGTTCCACAGAACAGATCCTCTGTAGTGTAGGCTCCCTTTTGCAGACTCAGTTCTGGGTCTGGGGACATAATAATTCATCTCAGAATTTCACACTTCACTATTAGATTATACACTTCAGCTACCCTATCTAAGGACCACACCAGGAACACAATTACAAAAAGGTAAAAAGAGATACCCTGTTTAAGGACCGAGAACCTCAAAAACCATACCCTTATTCCGCGGTACGTACCTGTATAACCCATATATGGGAGTACCGCCCCCCCCCCCCCCCCCCCCCCCCTCCAGGACCCATGTAACTTTCATTCAACAGGTGTCATCGTGTGCAGTAATGCAATAAACAAACAATGCCACTATTTCGGGAGATCTGCTCACCTTATCTCCACTGTAGCTGGAAAGGTGGCACTCGACAGCTGGAGAAACAAATTCAAGTCCTTTGTCAAAATCGCTCTCCACGTGTAGCCATGTTGTCTGTACTGTCCGCTTGTCAATGGATCTGAACTCTCTTCCATCAAAGCAGCGAAATGGGCATGGAAGTTTACGATCTGCCACGTGAACGACATTACCATCTCTTCCTTCTCCTTCACCACCTCCCTATCATTTTCCTGCATAAATATTAAGTGTTTTTGTTGTTGATTTATTATTTTGCAGTGATTGTATGGTAATTGTTGCTCATGCTTGTGGGTTTTTTTTTAATTAATTGCAATTGTACTCCTTACCTTTGCTTTTACCACTGCCAGCAATCTTTGTCTTTCACCATGTTGTAAGTCATAGTGGGACTTGGCAGCATCATACAGATGTGTCCCCATGTCCTTTCTCGGAACCATTGTTTTGCAGCCCGGAACATGGCATTTCATTGCCTTCATCAGACAAGAGTGCTGATGCAAAGTGACATGAGATCTGAAAACACATTTAACCTGAGGTCACTAATTACAAATGGGTTAGTAGGTCTCCGGTCTCTAAGGCAAAATTAATTTCAGCGATCCAAAGAATCCTAGAATTTACTATAACGTAAGTCAATAAAACAAATTACACTTCATCACTAGATTTTCTCCGATTCTTATTGGGTTAAATTGCTCACGGGACGCCTTTATGTTTATCTGGTTAGAGACAAAACACCCAAACGGAGAGCTTCGAAATATTTGTTTTAAGAACATTAAATTTCCACATTTCAATGATCAGCCCATAGTTCTTCGACAGCAACGCTATTAGGAACAGCCAAGATGTGTATGATGCGTTAGTCTCTTGTGGCCTTATTTTATATAGAAGATAGAAATAAGATCTTACCTTGGTAAGTTGGTCCACATCCAAGGGGGCAGTCGACTCGGGAATAATAGCATTCCCCCCCCGCTTGGTGCTGGACTAGACCACCCTTTTTGATCTCCTTTCTACAGCCGCGACACGTGATATTTTGATGCTCGCAATTATTGCGGTGCGCGTCGATTTCCGCGCGCACTGCAACATAATCGCAGTCATTGTGAGGGCATTCAACCAGAGCTTTTTGGCAAATCTTTTCATGCCCTCTGGCATTCTCACGAGTTCCTTCCCATTCGCAATCCGGGCTGGAACACTTCATCTTGAGACTTTTAGACAGTTTGTCTAAGTTTATGTTGATGTGAGGCTGGTCGTAAAGGAACTCTTCGCGGCAAACCGGACAATGACCTGTCGAAGGGTGCTGTTATCTCCCAAACTCACGATTGACCTGAGGCACCTCAAACAACCTGAATGTCCGCACGCCAGACTCGCAGGTTTCATCATTAATTTCCAGCTACAATATTTAGAAACAAACATGTTTTAAAACATCTGGATGTATTGTTTAGCAGGTTTAAATGCTTTTTCAGTTGGCTTTCAAAAACATCATATATGTCTTTTGTTCTTAGGGCATCGAAGTATGATCAAAAATAAGAAATAAATACCAAGTGATAAACGTATTGAACTTGTATTGGTCTACATAGATTTTCAAAGGTAGCCGTAGAAATTTAAAAAAAGTTATTTACACATACGAAATGTGCAAGTTTATCACTGCTGTTTGTTTTTTATTGTTGATGAAAAATTATTTCGTTTTATTTCAAATGGAGAACTTTTCCAACTATAATTCTCTTTTGAATTTTATGGCTGCAGTTAAAGCATCTCACTGTCTATTTATAAGCGTCGGTGTTAATGTCTCAAAAAAGTTTTCTTGTACCCTACAGTAACCGTTATAACCTACAACTCTATAGCCCAGTGCAGTATCACTGGGCCGACTTACTTATAATGATTAGATCATTATAAAACGCTAACCATCTCAACTGAGATGTCAATGAATGAAAATCTATTCAATCAATTGTAATAGTATCCAGGGGAAAATTGTCCAAATTGATCCGTGCAAAAGTTGAAATCTTAGCTTTTCAAACAAACCGAAAATAACCATAGTCTTCCCCAGTCCTCTCACGTTAGTGCAAAGGCCTAAAACACTATAAGAAAAAGTAATACCAGATGGACTTTCCAGAAGTCAAAAATTAGACACTTGATATTCCCAGGTTAGTTGAGTCAGGAGCCACAATCAGCGACGGAGATGATAAGTCGTGGGATCCGCGCGCACCTACGATATGGGACAATTTTTTTTTTATTTTGTAACAAATTGTGCCAACATGAAGCCATATATCCGTGCCGATCCACGCACGTGTCGTGGGTTCTCGCGTGAATGTTGTCACGTTCCGTGATCAAATGGAGAGAGTTGTGCGATTCTCTTGGGGATTTTTCACAGTGATGGAGGGGAATAAGGAAGGGGAGAACTGCCAAGGCTCTTCTATGTACTTTTATGCTCTGAGTTTATGAAAAAGGAGAGCTTTTCAGAATGTGAGACCTTTAATTTCGCGCTGTGAGTAAATACTATCTCCTCGTCCTAGTTCTATGCGTAAACTTTTGAAATTGTTCTGTAGAGAAAGTTATGTAAGAAAACTCTTTACTCAGTTATTGAGTTACTGTGTGTGTTTCCCAAACAATGCTTAATCATTACCAAAACCTGTTACTGATAGTTTCTTATTGTTTCTGCTTGTTTGGCGAGTCTGCAAAAGTTTTATGAAAGGCAAGTATGACGCGTACTGGTAGCTCATTTGCACTTTGAAGTCCGAGTCGGCGGTATTTTCAGTTGTCAACAAATACTGACAAAGATTTCTTTTGTTGTCTGTTGTGCTATGATGCTACAACATTTTTCACCAACGCCAAAAGGCTACTATTTTTACTTTTCAGTGTCTAATTTTTTTACTTTTCAGTCGCGAAGACTCTCGCGAAATCCTCACAAGCTTGATTAAAATATATCTACTGAACTAGTTTCTTGCTGTGTTATAGATAAGCTGTTTATCTTCTTCGTATATGAACCGTAAAATGTAGAGAAGTTTACAACACGACTTGGTCACTGATATAAAGCGGGACATACTTGAATTCCACACTGTCTTTCTTAACTCAAACCGGAGCATATTAGAACAAAAATACTTTAGCAAAATTCTAACAGAGGTAAACGCGTTGAGGTGTCGGCCAAAAGCATAAAATAATTTCGGGAAAACAGGGCCGTAGCCAGAAAAAAATTTTGACTGAGGCAATGTCAATGAATAACTTATGACTGAGGCAATCAGTCCATGGTTGAGTTCTCTTCCTAGGTATTAGGTACTATAAACAACAAACGCCAAAGAAATGACCGAGGCAAGTGTCTCGGTTGGCCTGTTACTAGCTACGGCGCTGGAAAATTCGTACGCCATTTCCCCTGCGTGATATGCGCCAAAATCCTCGCAGTATGTACGCGCGTGTGTCCCATATCGAAAAGACGTCAGCCCAAATAATAGAAATGGCGCCCGTTTACGGTCTCCGTTCCCGTTTAATGACTCCTGGTTGCGTCCATTGCCCCTTTTGAAAGGTCAATGAAAGTACTGCTGTCCACTTAGCTTCCAGTTCTCCGGCCATCCCTCGTCCAACGTTCCCCGCTCCCTGTTCCATTTTCCTTTATTTAACATCCTCGTGCAAACTTTTTTTCTCGTATGCTCTTTCATAATTGTTTTATAAAACAAACTCGTGGAAAGGACCAAGTAATGTACTAAGGCAATAATGAATAATCGTCGAGGTTTTCACAGAAGTTGTCCAAAACTCGTCACTATTACTCCTGACTCTCTATTTCCTTGTGAGTAGCCCTCTATTGCCACTATTCTGCACCAGCCGTTAAATGATACCTGAAAACACTTGGCCACGCTAGCTACCCAGGCAGTCTGTACTTGACGAATAAATATAGCACGGCTAAAATTTCTACATGTTCTTTGCCCTGTGTTAACAGTAAACGGTACTTACCAAACAACACATTGTAAACCCTCGTTGATCGGTTCTGCAAACAGGCAATTGTAAAGTTTCTCTTGCACGGGATCTTGCATTTGGCTTTCAACTTTTGGTCAAAAGACTTCAAGAGCAAAACTTAAACAAACACGAAGAGACCGGTCTTCTCACGTAGCAGAGGTGACAAATGTTCAAGTATAAGCAACTTCTTTGACTTCTTTGTTCTTCTTGACGTTGGACGCGCAAAGGTTTCTGGTAGTATTTTTGATTCATTGAATGGATTTCAGCTACAAGACAGAAAGGGACAACTTAAGATTTACAAATAACGGTTTAACGATGTCCAGAACAACTTAAATTTCCAATTCGTTAGCGATGAGATTGAAATTGAACGGATATCTCTATCTCAAGGATTACATAGCGCAAACCGTCTTATGAAATTTTCTGTTGCGGTTGGTCTGATTGCGGTGATTACTAATACAATAGCTCTTTTGTTTGAACAAGACACTTCTTCTGAAGCTTATCGGCAAAGGCTTATCAACTTATTTATATAGAATTCTTACTTAGAAGACTCTTGCGAAAGCTTTTAATTTTAACAATTATATTAATCATAAAAGATATACTGATCAAATCATTTTTATCCTTGCAGTTGTTTTTCCAGAACGCATGTATTCTTATTCGACTTAGCGCACCGTGGTTTAACCTGAAAGGTGTGACTTTTTTTTATCTCTTTCAAATTTTTGGACAACAAATCCTACAGACCTACAAACTCTTAGAGTTGTAATTCAAATTTTAGCATTTGTGGCCAAAGATAAGCTGTTCCGGCGAACATTAAGGTTCCATGATCCCTGTCAGAGTGAGTGCTTTCCTCGTTGATTGGTACCTTATTTGGCACGGTCGAACATACGCCATATGCCCACATCCTTCATCTCAACATGCCAAATACGCTGCTCCTCATCCAAGCGTGTTCATTTGACCACATCTTTATAACTTCAAAAAGACACGCACAAGATCCTTCCTACCTGGCAACACCTACCCTATGGAGTGCTTTACCATTTGAAATAAGAAATAGTCCGTTTAAATCGGCCGTCTTTAAAAATATACTCAAACCGGGGCTCAAAGCATTTTCCAGCACTTAGATTTTGATGTGTTGTTATGGCCACTCTATCACTTATGCTACAATCACTACTACAGTTACTCACGGGGATGGGATAACGTTCAGTAAAATGGGTATCAAGACTGTCGTTTTGGTCGCCATTTGAGGGGATTATTTTTATATTTTTTAAGAAGATTGTTGCAATGGGACGCTGAGAATAAAAAGCGAAAGAGAACTGTTGTGGACATGTAACCAATCAGATAACGCATTACATCATACAGTACGTTTACTGAAACCGGCCGGGCCACCCAGACAATGAACTAAAACAGTAGATTACACCATTTTCGTTGCCGTTTTGTTCGATTGCACATATGAAAAACGAAAATCCGCATTCCGTTTGATAATTTGACGGGTTTTTTTTTTGTCAGATTCAAAAAATGGTCGATTGTGACTTAGTCATCAAGAAATGGATTCCGAACAAATTCAAATCGGATTAAGTTCGATTGCGTTCGATCGGAGAAGTCAATCGAACAATTGGTGTTTACAGTTGATCCACACGATCCACCGTATTTTCCACATCCGTAGGCTCGATTATCAGCCAGGACCCCGCGCTCC
The DNA here is from genome assembly GCA_019787425.1 of Platygyra sinensis. Lineage (NCBI taxonomy): Eukaryota > Metazoa > Cnidaria > Anthozoa > Scleractinia > Merulinidae > Platygyra > Platygyra sinensis. The sequence goes on along the minus strand of JAHPZR010011158.1, from coordinate 8,041 downwards.
TCCCTGAAGCCGACCGGTTACGAGAGAGCGGCGGAAATCGTACCACGTCCGCGATCCGCCCATTTTCCCGAAAAAGCATGATTTTTTTTTTTCATTTTAGTTTTCATTAAGCACACAAAAGAGAAGAAAAAAAAAAATAAAAAATAACGCAAGGCACTAGAAATTTATGATAACTTAAAGATGATAACCTATCAGGTTTAAAGGTGGTAAAGGTAAGGAAGCCAATATAGAAGCCGGGGCTTATGAACTATAGGCTTCCTAACAATATATGGAGAGCAAGGTCATTTTAACTGACAGTGCTAATCTTAGCAGTACGCAGGACGCCTGTCACATATGAACTCGGTTAAAATGACCTTGCTCTCCACGAGTTCTCGTAGCTCAGTGGATAGAGCACCCGCCCGGTGTTCGGGAGGTCATGGGTTCGATTCCTGTCGGGGACTCAAGTTCTTGTTTGTCCCATCATCATGTATGTATGTATGTATGTAAATCTTTATTTAAACACGGAAAATCATCAGTTAAGCTTAAGTTAAAAACTAAAACTAATTACAACTGCTTTACATGATTGCCGTGTGGGAATCCGATATATCAGCTACCTTCTTGATATTTCGCTTAAAATGCTCAACGGATGCAGCATTTTTTAAGTTTTTGGGCAAGTTATTCCATAGCATGGCCCCGCTGTAAGAGAAGCTTCGTTTCAAATAATTGGTGCTTGGTTTGGACAGGGTCAGCCTTCCCTCAGAGTTTCTTAAGTTATAAGCAGAGTGACGCTGAGAGAAAAGACTTTGTAAATATTCCGGAGCAAGGTCATTCATGGTTTTATACATCATTAAGGCTTTTTGTTTCTTTCGGCGAAGAGATAGCCTCTCCCAGCTGAGGGTGGAGAGAAGGTGGTTTGAGCTCGCGTCAAAGGGTGATTTAGTAATAACTCTGGCTGCGCGATTCTGTAATTTTTGGAGCTTATCACTCAAGTAACTACTCAAACAGTCCCAGACGGGGCTGCAGTAATCAAAATGAGGCATAATTAAGGTGTTATAAATTAGAATTGCAGTTTCTTTGGATATAAACGGCCGCACACGTTTTAGGGCGCCTATAGCTGAAGAGACTTTCTTGCAAATCTCTTCAACGTGATTACCCCAAGAGAGGTGAGCATCTATGGTAAGACCCAAGGATTTGGTATGAACGACTCTCTTGATAATTTGGTCATCAATTCTGATTTCTACATCGTCACATTGGGCAGATAGCCTTTGTCTTGATCCAATAATCATTAGCTCAGTTTTAGCAACATTTAGACTGAGCTTGTTAGCTTTCAGCCAACTGCTAAGGTTATTTAATTCAGGGGTTAGAGCTAGCTTAATTTCTGTTAACGTTTTAGCAGATAACGTAAGGTTGGTGTCATCGGCAAACATTCTTGGTACGGCGCCCCGCAGGGAGTTGGGAAGATCATTAATGTAAATTAAAAATAGCAAAGGACCCAATATGCTACCCTGCGGCACGCCGCACCTGAGGGTACGAGCAGATGATAGTTTGCCACTGACATTACATCTTTGGGTTCGGCCACTTAAGTACGACGAGAACCATTTTATGGCTGCCTGATCGACACCCAAATATGACATCTTACGCAAGATGATCTCATGATCAATGGTATCGAATGCCTTAGTAAGGTCAATAAAGACAACGCCATTTAAAAGGCCATTGTCGATGTTTATTGACCAAGCATTTGTTGCCTCAAGCAAAGCCGTGAGCGTACTATGTAATCATCATAATCATCATCATCATCATCATCATCATCATTTATTTGCCTTTATATTACAACAGATTAAAACTAGAAAAAAATAAAATAAATAATAATATAAATAATAATAATAACAATAATAATATACAGCAAGTTGTTAGGCGAGGAGACCTCAAGAAACCACCAGGCTTATAGGAGAGACCACCTCGACATCACAATATTAAACAAGATAAGGGCTGCGAGGGAGTGCGGCAGAAACTAACTCAGAAACTATTTTAGTACAAACTCTAGCACTTTGTTTTTAAACGTAGGAAAGCTTGACAAATTGGTAAGACGCAGGAAGACAGTTCCAGACCTTAGGTCCTTGGTAAAGAATAGTGAATTTCTTGATGTTCGTACGACAGGGATGCACACGATAATTATCAGCTGTTCTTGTGTCATATTTATGGACTTGACTGTTTGTCATAAACAGATTGAGGAAAAGTGGAGGCGGTAGATTATTGTGAAAGCAGAACATAAATTTAGCAATATCGAGGGTATTGATTTGGAAGATGTCTAAACTTTTCAGTTTGGTAAAAAGAGGAGCAGTATGTGCTCGATATTCTGAATTTGTAACAGCTCGCACCGCCCGCTTTTGTAAAGAATAAATTGCTCGTGTCTTGTAGATTAATTCACCTTTCACATTCGGTACCGAGCACAAAATTTACCATCTTTATTCACTCATCAAGATGCAACTTTTGACAAAGTTTAAAAAAATTCTGTACATGGGAATCGGAGCCACCTTAAATTTTTTAAGGGTGTTTTTAGCAGGTCAAAAGCCCGGGGGGAGGGTGAGGGGGTGATTTTCTTCAAAGTACCGCTTTAAGACTGTTAAGGCTAAATTCGTCGGATTGGCAGAATCGAAAATAGGGACAAAATATTGCTGTCCTTCGGCCACCGTAGCTCTGAAAGAAATAAGAAACAAGCTGCAGTGACGAATATGACAATGAAATGCATGCGGTTTCGTATGTCTCAGTCGACATACATCTTCAGACTGGACCGTTTAAAGCCTAATTGTAACTAACCACTAAATTTTAAATTCAAGATCTAAATAGCAGTAACAGTGACAGAAGCTGAGAACTAATAAGGACTGAAAGGTTATCGTTTTGGGCAGGCTTCAGTTCCCTAATTAGCCTCTCCATTATCTTGCAATGTGTATTTGACCGATTCTGTCTTTTTGCGCCGTCACGCAAGGGGGGATCGATGTGTGTTTTCTGAAAAAAAGGCTGCACAAGAGACTATCTGACCTTTAGCTGCTATCTCATTTCTTTAAGTTGTGACCACTTGGAATTGGGCCGGTCCGGGAAAGCAAATGCATGGTAGTTACTGGTTATCGCTATGAAATGTTTAGTTTGTCTGTCATGCAATCCCGCAATCTGTGTTTTGTTTTCCAGCCTTTTACATCACTTTGTTAATTTGGGAAAGGTTAATCCTTTCTTTGTAGGAAAAAGAAAACACTTGATGCGATGAGCGTTTTGTCAAATCACCTTAATAAGTGATCAATGCAGCCATGAAATGTTTTGTCTCACAAAAGGACAGAACGCGGTAAACTTCAGATAAAATATATACTGACGCATTGTTCTTCACAGCGTGTGACGAGCCCGTATAAAATTTCAGCGTCCCCATCTCGGCTTACTTCACGGTTAACAATGGCGGAATCTAGCTCGGCAAGTGAGAGATCACGGTCTCCCTCCCCGGCGAGAGCAGTTAATGCACCGAAATCCTCCCGTACGTTTGTATGGTTGAGGGAACTTCCGAAGGCAATCCCACGAGGGAAAACTTGGGATCAACTGAACCGCGACGGTAGGGTGAAAGATATAGAGTTCGGCAAAGATTTTACCGAAAGACAGATGCTTAAGTTGGTGCGTGAGAATTTTACCGAGTTGGGAGAAGCTGACTTTAGCAGGTAAGCTATAACCTTAGCCAAATAAACATAAGGGGATGCATATTTCGCTAGTACAATCAAGTTCGAGGCAGCCCACGGAATTACAGTAATATACCGGCATTAATGGTGGCGAAACGACCGGATACCTGTGGGACACATGGCCTCCGCACCGAGAGAGCGCGCCAGTGTTACATTTCAGCTTTCTTCATTGTTTGGCAGAATTCGCCTTTACAAGTCTGGCAGCAGAGGAAGTGTGCTGAAGAAGGTTGCAAAAAATATGCCTGCTGCATCGACTCTGTTGAGCAAATTCAGAGGAGGATCATCCAAAAGGGTATACTTTCTCCTCAAGAGTGACGACGAGAATGGAGGTAAAGAAATTTTGGCACTTGGCTTATTCGCAGGCAGCGTGACCGAGTGGTCAACGCGCCAGACTCACAATCCAGCGGTCACGGGTTCTAGTCCCGCTCTGACCACTATCTGGACATTATGACCCTTATTTCCCCACTGAAATGTTCCGTTTACTAAATATATTAACAATCATGATTAAAGCTATTCTTGTCCTGCTTAATTCTCCCTTTGGTCATCGGGGCCACCCGGCCCCCTCCCTAGATCCGCCACTGCACCAATTTATGTAAAAGTTTTAATAAACCAGAAGAAAATTGATCCGTCGTTATGTTAGTCCTTTGTCCCCTTTCAGTTATATTAAGTGGAGAGGTTACACTAATTCTTCATTTTCTCATTTAAAAAAAAACTTCTTGTTCTTTATTGTGTGAAAAAAAAAATTACTTTTCCGTGAAAAAGCCACTAAAGTGCAGGAATATTTTTCAATGCTTTGCCTCACTTTGATGCTTAAAAAATTGCTAGTATAATGTACATAAGCCTGATTGCCCAGAGTTCAAATCTTCGGTAAATAGCCAACTGGTTAGACTGCAGCCAGTTAGGATTCTTAACAATGTTATTTTGAATGTTTATCATTTGTGTCAGTTGTTTGCCAAGCCCCAGTACCCTTTTGTGCTATAAACTTTGCTGTGGGTATATATATGTTATATCAACCTCTCTTACAGATGTACATGTATGTACATGGCTGTGATCTCAGACCAGAATTTGTTTCTTCATTGAAAAAGTCAGTTCATCAAATGAAAGTCTTTTTCTATCAAACTGCAAAGCCAGTGGAACAACTTTGATTAAGTCTACATTGAGACAATGAGGATATCTTTCCAGGGTTTTAACATGTCCAATAGCAAAATATGTGATCCGAACTGTTACAATCTTTCACTGACTTTCATTTTCACAGGTGGTCCTAGTTCAAGAAATGACCCATCTTCTATAGTAACTGTGTCTGCAGCCCAGGATAATTCGCAGAACACAACGCCTCCAGTCACTGATAATGCTGGTGTCCCTCCCATGTTGGCTCTACCTAGAGGTGGATGTAAGTAAAAGAAAATGAAAAGATCTTAAGTGCCAATTGTGATGACAAAATACTTTGAAAAAAGCAAAAGATAATCACTTAACCTGTAACTATCAACACAAACACCTATAACCCACATGCTTTGTACATGTATGGTGTGGTGTAGATCTAGGGGGTGGGGCAGGTTTGGAGGGTGCAATTTAACGTCCTAAAGTAAAAATTGAGGCATAAGAGCAAGCAAATAACTCAAACCCCTTAAATAAAATTCAGTATCCACTCCAGATAAGATGATTTCAATTGATAATCTGATTCAGCCCCTGTGGGATACTGGAAGTGTCGGAGATTACTGCACATCCATGATTTCCAGGGGGGGTTAAAATGTATTGTTTGTGAATCATTAATGATTTTTTTATGAGAAGAGAGGATAAGCATCTTTCTGGGCATGCGAAAATAACATTGGACGAGTCACTCCCACAAATGGCAATGGCTGCTTTCATTTATATTTTAATTCAAACACTGCACTGATAAGTCAATGAAAGATTGTAACAGTTCGGATCACATATTTTGCTATTGGACATGTTAAAACCCTGGAAAGATATCCTCATTGTCTCAATGTAGACTTAATCAAAGTTGTTCCACTGGCTTTGCAGTTTGATAGAAAAAGACTTTCATTTGATGAACTGACTTTTTCAATGAAGAAACAAATTCTGGTCTGAGATCACAGCCATGTACATACATGTACATCTGTAAGAGAGGTTGATATAACATATATATACCCACAGCAAAGTTTATAGCACAAAAGGGTACTGGGGCTTGGCAAACAACTGACACAAATGATAAACATTCAAAATAACATTGTTAAGAATCCTAACTGGCTGCAGTCTAACCAGTTGGCTATTTACCGAAGATTTGAACTCTGGGCAATCAGGCTTATGTACATTATACTAGCAATTTTTTAAGCATCAAAGTGAGGCAAAGCATTGAAAAATATTCCTGCACTTTAGTGGCTTTTTCACGGAAAAGTAATTTTTTTTTTCACACAATAAAGAACAAGAAGTTTTTTTTTAAATGAGAAAATGAAGAATTAGTGTAACCTCTCCACTTAATATAACTGAAAGGGGACAAAGGACTAACATAACGACGGATCAATTTTCTTCTGGTTTATTAAAACTTTTACATAAATTGGTGCAGTGGCGGATCTAGGGAGGGGGCCGGGTGGCCCCGATGACCAAAGGGAGAATTAAGCAGGACAAGAATAGCTTTAATCATGATTGTTAATATATTTAGTAAACGGAACATTTCAGTGGGGAAATAAGGGTCATAATGTCCAGATAGTGGTCAGAGCGGGACTAGAACCCGTGACCGCTGGATTGTGAGTCTGGCGCGTTGACCACTCGGTCACGCTGCCTGCGAATAAGCCAAGTGCCAAAATTTCTTTACCTCCATTCTCGTCGTCACTCTTGAGGAGAAAGTATACCCTTTTGGATGATCCTCCTCTGAATTTGCTCAACAGAGTCGATGCAGCAGGCATATTTTTTGCAACCTTCTTCAGCACACTTCCTCTGCTGCCAGACTTGTAAAGGCGAATTCTGCCAAACAATGAAGAAAGCTGAAATGTAACACTGGCGCGCTCTCTCGGTGCGGAGGCCATGTGTCCCACAGGTATCCGGTCGTTTCGCCACCATTAATGCCGGTATATTACTGTAATTCCGTGGGCTGCCTCGAACTTGATTGTACTAGCGAAATATGCATCCCCTTATGTTTATTTGGCTAAGGTTATAGCTTACCTGCTAAAGTCAGCTTCTCCCAACTCGGTAAAATTCTCACGCACCAACTTAAGCATCTGTCTTTCGGTAAAATCTTTGCCGAACTCTATATCTTTCACCCTACCGTCGCGGTTCAGTTGATCCCAAGTTTTCCCTCGTGGGATTGCCTTCGGAAGTTCCCTCAACCATACAAACGTACGGGAGGATTTCGGTGCATTAACTGCTCTCGCCGGGGAGGGAGACCGTGATCTCTCACTTGCCGAGCTAGATTCCGCCATTGTTAACCGTGAAGTAAGCCGAGATGGGGACGCTGAAATTTTATACGGGCTCGTCACACGCTGTGAAGAACAATGCGTCAGTATATATTTTATCTGAAGTTTACCGCGTTCTGTCCTTTTGTGAGACAAAACATTTCATGGCTGCATTGATCACTTATTAAGGTGATTTGACAAAACGCTCATCGCATCAAGTGTTTTCTTTTTCCTACAAAGAAAGGATTAACCTTTCCCAAATTAACAAAGTGATGTAAAAGGCTGGAAAACAAAACACAGATTGCGGGATTGCATGACAGACAAACTAAACATTTCATAGCGATAACCAGTAACTACCATGCATTTGCTTTCCCGGACCGGCCCAATTCCAAGTGGTCACAACTTAAAGAAATGAGATAGCAGCTAAAGGTCAGATAGTCTCTTGTGCAGCCTTTTTTTCAGAAAACACACATCGATCCCCCCTTGCGTGACGGCGCAAAAAGACAGAATCGGTCAAATACACATTGCAAGATAATGGAGAGGCTAATTAGGGAACTGAAGCCTGCCCAAAACGATAACCTTTCAGTCCTTATTAGTTCTCAGCTTCTGTCACTGTTACTGCTATTTAGATCTTGAATTTAAAATTTAGTGGTTAGTTACAATTAGGCTTTAAACGGTCCAGTCTGAAGATGTATGTCGACTGAGACATACGAAACCGCATGCATTTCATTGTCATATTCGTCACTGCAGCTTGTTTCTTATTTCTTTCAGAGCTACGGTGGCCGAAGGACAGCAATATTTTGTCCCTATTTTCGATTCTGCCAATCCGACGAATTTAGCCTTAACAGTCTTAAAGCGGTACTTTGAAGAAAATCACCCCCTCACCCTCCCCCCGGGCTTTTGACCTGCTAAAAACACCCTTAAAAAATTTAAGGTGGCTCCGATTCCCATGTACAGAAT
>JAHPZR010011157.1:20000-27988 GCA_019787425.1 Platygyra sinensis | reverse complement strand
TGTTTGAGGCTAAAGAGTTTGATCCTACGATCTTATTAAGAAAGCAATTAAGGAGGATATTCAAAGGCAAAATTTGAAAATTTTATGTAGAAATGGTCGATTATTATTTGCTTACATCTTTCTCTACATTGGCAAAATTTCAAAGCTTATTGCTGAAAGCGGAATAACCGTGAATTCAGAGTTGAATATTGTTCGTTGCTACAAGCAGTTAAACAACTACTTAATATTAGTCAGTTCTTCGTAAAATAAGTGTGATATAGGACTTTTGAGTCTTAAAAAGGCCAGTCATTTTACTTTCCAGCGATCGCCAGAAAGAATGAATTAGCCATACGTACTGCATATAGAAATGAAACACTGATGTGTGGGAGAAAAAACCAACAGGTTTATGTTTCTTCGTGACTTATCAGTTAGACATTAAGTTGTACAGACTCGTAGAATTTTCATTTGCCACTTTGCAGTTCTTCCATGGTAAATTAAGTCTGATGTAAGACTTTTCAACATAAAAAACCCAGAGGATTTACTTCCTAAAGATCATCAGATTGGAAATTAGACATGCTGCATCTAGACTGAAGTCAGGATATGCGTGGGAGAAAAAAACCAACAGGTTAACGTTTCTACCGTATTATTTTAACAATTATTAAGGTGCGGTTAAGGCAGTTAATTTACTGTTGATGATCATAAGTTTCTTAGATACCGAAGGTTCTTATATCTATAAATTAACAGGAAAATAAACGTCATGTATTTAAGTAGTCTTATTCGATGTGCCTATAGTAAACAGGTGTTGACAGACTGATCAGCCGGACAGTTCGAGCAGACATGTTTTAATCCTATAGGATCAGTTTGTAGTGGTCTCTTTGGCAAGTAAAGCACGAATTTAGTGCTATAAATCTTAAAGAGATTATTATTTTTTGACAATCATTTAGCATCACTAAGCATATCTTTTTCTTAACTTTGTCTCTCTTTGAGTCTTTGACGTCAAACACTGCAGATAACAGATATTCGAGAAACACATTATAGAAGAGAATTCAGTTCCAGGGTGTATATAAGAACACCGCCATTCTAAGCGTACAACATAAGGTGGATAATGCCGTGCTAGCTAGTGAAAATATATTTCGATGTGATGCAAAGTAAGCCACGTAATGTTTTATTCGTCCTGTGATAAAAGAGACAGGGAGTTAAAGAGCCTTCTCCCAGAAAATAGTGTAAGATATACCCTTGAAACCCGCAATTGTACTTTTTCAAATTTTTTCGATGTTAGGCCATGTAGTAACTGAGCTTGAGTTCCTGTTCATTGTTATGCTCAGCGAAATCGGTTTTAAAGGCGAATGCAAAACGTTCAGTGCCCCGAGCGAGGGGCAACTATATGATAATGAAAGTTTCCATTAAATTTCTCTGCAATTTTATCATATGCTTCCTTGCATGTGTATTGTCGTTGGGAGGCACATAGTTAAAAACTAGCTGTTACGTTTGCGAAAAAACCTAACAGAGTTTCACATATATCTATTCAAAAGCTAGCCAGTTGTTTAATACCTGATATAAGTAAGGTAACTAATTTTAGCCTTCAGTTTATGCTAAACCATTGGGGTTAGGGATTTGGATAGAATCGTGTCTGATTAGATCATGAATAATTTGGTTAACCGTCTTATCTTACTGCTCGTAGAAAGCTTCAAATGGACACAAAATTGGTCTGTCCTACTGAGTGCTGGCTGAAAAATCTCACGACTCTATTACGCATAAAGAAAAGACATATTAAAATTGACTTAGTTGAAGTCCGCCCTCGCTAAGCATCGACTAAGCATACGTGTACTTAAAAGCAGCTGGAAATGTGGAAGCTAAGCACTTTTAAAATGGGTGTTCTGCCCTCTTTGAAGCATCTTTCATGATATTATGTAGAATTAACATTTGTTGATAGAATGGAAAAAAAGTATGAGACATGAAAAAAGGTTGCTATGGGTTAAGCAAAATGCAAATACATCTTGTCTATACAATTTTGATCTCATTCTGAAGGGAGACTTTAACCTTCAAGACACTTAAATTCAAGGGCTGTCAGGGGCAATAGTGCCTGATAACTGGGAAATAAGATGGTGCTTCTCGCGAAAATGAAAAAAAAAATTGTTCACCAGTTTCTGGTGTTGATATTTATGGTACAAACTTTATTGTTTTGTTTTCTCTCTCTCTCTGTCGTTTTCACAGACATCTGTCAAGGAAGAAATGGAAATTAACAAGGCAAACAATGCAAGAGTTAAACCTCGATTTAAAAACATCATTCATTTGTGGGAGTTTCTGCTGGAACTCCTGTCTAATGAGAACTTTTGTGCCATTATAAGCTGGAGTAGAAGAGAGCAAAATGAATTCAAGTTAAAAAAACCTGGAGAAGTTGCCAGACGATGGGGGATTCTGAGACAAAAGAAGGGGATGACCTACGAGAAACTCAGCCGATCATTAAGATTTTATTATGGCCAAGGAATTATTCAAAAGGTTAGTGGTAAATAAGGCTTTAGCTTTAAAAGAACTAAGATACAGTAAAACCCGCGTACAAGCTTAAGAATACCTTGGTTTCTTCAAGATAGTCTCCATAGGTTCTTATATAAATGGCGTTTACTGTAAAAGTAGTCTACGTACTTGTATTAACAACAACAACAACAAAACCAACAACAACAACAACAACTTTATTGACCCTTACACTTGACAGAAATTAAATTAACATGAAATATTACCTATGTATTCCCATGTATTCCCATGGGTGTGGCTTTTATATTTTTACAGTATAGTATCGTGGTCTTATAACTGGCTAGCTTTGTTACCTTTCTTGTATCGCATCGGATGTTCTGTACTATATTTTAAAAACCTCTTTATTTTGAAAATAAGAATCTGTATTGAGATTTTAGCCCAGAATCATTATGGTTCTATGCGAAGGGTGCTTAACTGGGAAATTTTAGCCTAACAGGTTCTTTTACATTTCGGTTTCTTTATATAAATTTCACTATTTTTATATTTGATCTCAGTACGTTCTATACCACAGCATTTATTTGTATGTGATCTACAAGATTAAATACAGTCTTTTTTTCTCATGACTGGAATATTGTTTTTGCAGCGAGGCTGCATATTGTTCTTTTTCTGCTGATGTTTGGGTGGAAATAGTCTTCTGGATATTCTTAGATGAAAGCCTCATATGCATCATATCTCTTATCATCATCATCATCATCATCATCATCATCGTCATCATCATCATCATCATTATTATTATTATTAGTAAAAAGTATTACAAGTATTATTATTATTAGTAGTAGTAGTAGTAAGAAGAAATGCATGAACAAATTCGATTGTCTTGTCAGCGAGATGCTTTACATGGACATCAAACACTTAATTAACACCGAGTTTGAACGTGCAAACGGAGTCTATCCGTGCTAAAGTATTTGTGTAGCCACCTCCGCTACCTAAATCAGTTGTAACTCTTGAACTCGCATTTGTTAATTTTATTCTCATTTGTACCCTTGATAATGGCGTCATGAAGTCGCCGAAACGTCGGGAGATTATATCGCTTGTTTTTACTTGTCTATGTGTTACTAAGTCATTGTTAATATTATTGTTATTATTATTATTATTATTATTATTATTATTATTGTTATTGTTATTGTTATTATTATTATTATAATTATTATTATTATTATTATTATATGATACACATCACTTCTTGCAGATTTTTTTGTCGTTTTTAGGCCAATTTTGAAAGAAATAATTTCAATCAGTCTAGTTAGGAAAAAATAATTTCATTGTAACTATAACTTTTCATCACAATAAATTGCATTCTTTTCAAAATCTCAGCCTCGGGTCTATACTTAAAATATTCTTAAAATTTCGCAAGCTTCAATCACGATATTCCCTTAAAATATATTCTAACAAAAAAAGTGCGTAATACATAAATTAAAAATAAACAGCGTAGCTGGTCAAAATAACTATAGAGCTCATTAAAAAATTAAAATTTAAGTATAGGTTTTACTTAATAATAATAAAAAAAACATTTAAATTAAGGTAAGAGAATCCAGAATAATTATATTAATGTTTTTTCGACCAGATTATATCTGGGCAACAAATTTCTTTTTTATATAAATAGGTTACAGTAAACAATGTAATTGTGTTCGAAAAGGAAATAACTAGATTAGACTTTTTATTAGGAAATAGCTTTTTTTCTTCCAAATTAAAAATATAATCCCGTGGCTCGCTTAATTAGTAGTTAAAATTAGGTCCTTCTCTGCTGTAACATGAATCAATGGGTAAAAACATGGTTGTAAATATATTGTAAGTAGAGACTGTAAGTAAGGACTGTAACATATCCAGTAAGGAAGCAATGTAATGATGGAAAGTTATGTTTCGAAATAAAATTTTCACTGTGTAAAAACAAAAATCTGGGCAACAAAATTTACTCTCATACAGAGGTTTGCAGTAAAATGGCTGAGGGAAATCCCAAAACTGCTCAATTAGAAGAACCATTTTGAAACTGATATAAAGCATATATTCTATATAGAATTCACACACATGTATGCAACAAAAGCTAATCAAGTAGTAGTAAGTGAATAGGAAAATTTACTAATTATAAAATGCGCAGTAGATTCAGTTTCAAATGAGTACGAGTGTAGAATCTGAAATCTCTCATCAGTTTCATCCCTAAATTAAATTTAGGTTCTAAATTTACCCTAGTTTTTTACATTACCATTTAGTTAGAACTATCTTTTAGAGGATAATAGACGGTACTACATAAAAGTAGTGCTCAATAGCTTTTATTCGAATGGTCAACACTAGGTTTTCATTCACTGACTTGAAGGTAGAACCACCTTGTGCAACATGACAGTATCACATGGAAGAAATGCTCAATTTGAATGGTCCGGCACACGCTGAGTTTTATTTTCAGATTTCAGTAGAGTCTTGAAACTGCTCACTGGGGGTTTGTGGGGTTGATATTTTGCTGTCGCAGATTTGATCTTGATACTCGTCCCAATTTAGATCTGATTTCCTGGAACAGGCTTCAAACAAATATTTTTACCTTTTGCATTAGTGTCAAACTTATACTCAGCCAGGAAAACATAACCAGCCATCAGACACATTTATTAAGTGCTAAAGCCTAACTGATGGAGCAAATATGGGTAGAACATAACACAACTGTGGTCTATAGCGTGGTACATTGTGCCTAGAGAAAGGTGCATAGAAATATTGATATCATAATAAGTGCATAATACGAGCTATATAGTCATAAAAGGTGATAAAACGTTAACCTCTAACGCAGCTTCTGAAATATATCCCTCTGCTACAACCATATTGCAACATAAGTTGATAAAGAGACACTCTTGTCCAAGGGGTCACTTTAGACATTTCAAGTCTTATAAATTGTAACCCCCACTTCCCATCCTCCTGCCTTAATGAAATTATAATGGCAAAACTATAAGGTGGCTCAAAACAGTTTCCAGCAGTTAGATTTTGATGGGCCGTTATAGCCACTCTTGATCACTTGATGCGACAATCATGGTATCAAAATACTGCCCAGCCATTGGTAAATATGTTTTTATCACAGTAACAACAGTATGACTAGCTAAAAACACCCCTAATTACAGCTTTAGGAGCTTGAAATTCAAAACTAGCACGGTAAAATTTTTTAATCAGTTATCAACTTTTGATAAGCATGATAATGCGCAATTTTTGACAAAGTTTAAAAATTCGTTAGGTAGGGTTCGAAGCCACCTTAAATTTTCGAAAATTTAAGCTGTAATTAAGGGTCTTTTTAGCAGGTCATACTTTTGCTATGATAACCTATTGTGTTACGAAAATGATAAGAATGTGTTCACCAATGGTTGGGCCGTTTTTTGATACCATGATTGTAGCATCAATTGATAAAGGGTGTTGCTAATGACCCATCAAAGTGCTGGAAACTGTTTTGAGCCACCTTGAAATGGGAAAAGAGTTGCTAGGATGGACATTATCTGTTTATTTTTCTATTAAGTAACGTTTGAACAATTTCAAGCGGGGCTGCAGATTTGACTCAAAGACTGTCACATACTATACATATCTTATTTACCAAGGAAATAAAAACTTGTTCTTGTTGATTTTTTTCGGGTCCTATTTATTGTGCTCCCGCAGGTTCCTGGCCAAACCTTCACATACAGGTTTGACAAACTACCTTACAAATATGAGCCAGGAATTACAAGATCTCTTCGTCATGAGCACAAGATGGCCGCCAGCCTCCGTGAACAAGAAGGAACTACTCCTGATGAAACTACACCACAGAACTGGTTACTCATACCCAAGACCGCGCTGCCTGTTCGGGTGTGTCCTCGGCTGACAACCCAGCTTCCTTCACAAAAGTGTCATGTTGTTAACTTGTCCAGTATGACATCATCGACGTCTGTTCAACCCGCACCTGTTATACCTGTTTTTAAAACAGGCTTACAAGACTCTTCTGCTACATCTATTCCTGTGTCGGTAATTAAAAGAGTAAAAACTGATTCAAACGAGGCCTGTCTTAGCGCCACTCTAACCAATAGTTCCGGCAGTTTCTATTACAGTCGATCCTCCGCCGAGCATAACTCTCTACAAAACCCACAATATTGATAGTTGAAAAAAGAGTGTTTATTATTCGATCAACAACTCACATGACATCTACTATTTATCAAACTTCTTGTTATAAAAAAAAATTTTCGCTAATTATTGACCATTTGTAAAAATAAACTAAACAAATTACGTTCTTTAAGTGTCAAAGTTTTTAGCACTACTTTGGTAATTGGGGACACTGAAGTAATTAAACAAAAATTATAAACTTAACAGAAACTTGTTAAAAATCCCAACTGACGGAAGGCTGACTAGTTGGCTATTTACAAAGCGTGGAGGAGTTGAATCTGGGACCACCAAACACAAACCCATCTAGTGGCAGGATGAAGGATTTAAACCCGGGATCACAGGATTACAAATTGAACACCCCAACCATTATGCTATGCACCTGCAGAATGTCCCCTAACAGCGATTTCAACTGATTATATTCCGCCTTATTCAATTTGAACATCAAGACTGCTTAAGAGTTACCGCTCCTAAATGTACGGTATGCCTTGAAATCCTAAAACTCCATTTAATTTAATATGGCGTTATTATAAATGATTATTATTATAAGTTTTATTCATTGTTCATTTATATTTTTCCCTACTACCTAAACGCAAACTTTAAATGGATCTACATTAAGTAATTTTCAACTGGTAAAATGCAATTCTCTGAACTGTCAACCTTCAAAGCCCTGTCTTACCAATATGTAGTCCCAGGGGGCTGGTACTCCCAGGGGGCTCCGCGCAGAGGTCCAACCCGGCCCCCACCCTTTTTTTTTTCTATTTTGACAGAAAAGCTATCCCTTTCATTAAAGGTCCTATCTTTCACTGAAAAAAGGTATCCCTATCACATGAATACTTAACTGTGAACACTGATTTGCACTCATCTCTTTTCTAAACCCTTGAATGAAGTTAATGATAGAACCATAAGGTGTGTTTTAATTAACATCCCTTTTTCCCTGCCCAGTTGTGTGTACCGCGCAGCTTGCACAATGCCTTCCCTTTTATACATGTATATCTGAGGCCTGAAAAAGGTAAGCCATTGCAGGGAGTACCCCCGGGGACTCAGTACCAAATGTACTTTTAAAACCTTGCTCTCAACTCCACTAAGGGTGCATTTCTTTGGGGTGATCTGGATCAAGATCAGTGATCCAAGATCACTCGGATGGTTGATCAAAGGAACCGGTGAATCCATGACCAGAGTGGATTCATCGGTTGCTTTGATGCACCATGATCCAGACAGATCCTTGATCACTGATCCTGATCCAGTTCAGTCCAAAGGAACGCAGCCTAAGTCTTTTTGTTATTTAAATTTACAATGGAGTGCACCGTCATTAAGATCATTTTGATATTCTGATCATTCAACCGTCAAAGTTCTTTCTGTTTCAACTTAGTACCAATATATGA
>JAHPZR010011157.1:0-15000 GCA_019787425.1 Platygyra sinensis | reverse complement strand
TACTCGCGAGAACTTCTATGAATATAAATCGCTTGAGAAGACTTGTAGGGGACGAACAACCTGTGATGTACTATGCATACCAGTCCGGCGTGGGGAGCGAAATATTTACCATGGTTACCTCTAACCTCTAGACTCTTGAACGTGGAAACTAGATATGATGTTTAGCTTTCTAAATGCTCACCTTTTTGATAATGCCTTTCTGGTAGTAATACCTCAGCGCTCGACTCAGTTTATCATAATTCATTCCAGCTCGCTGTTTTAGCCTGCCCCATCTTCTCGCCACTTCTTCCTGTCTCTTGATTTTAAACTCTCCTTCTTCTTTTCTAGTCCATGAAATTAACGAGATGTATCTTTCATCCTCAAGAAGCTCGAGTAAAAACTCCCACAAATGTATTGTGTTTTTGTATCGAGTTTGCTTTTGTTCTTTCTTGGAATTGCTTTGTTCTGTATGTTCTGTAGATATAAAATTAGAGAAAAACAAAATAAGCAAACAGGGGCGGATTTAGGATTTTTCAAAGGGCGTTGGCTGTTACCTTAGTGCAACAGGAATCAATGAGATAAATCTTTTACAGCAGTTGATTCATTGAGTTTACATGGGACGGAACTTCATGGGTTCAGTCGAACCCCCTAATTAAAAATAAGAGATAGAATAACACGCTGAAAAGGCCTCAGAATACCACTAATACCATTTCTGAGGACCTCGATTTTAAAATTTTTCAACTTCAACTTTATTTATAGAATACTTGTCAATATTCAGCAAAAAAAGGACTGGGGAAGTAAGTCCTCCGGGTACCCTACAGGGGACCGTTTTCGGTGTTGCGTATCTTGAGTGTCCGCCTAATATCCTGTACCCGCCCAAGGTTTTGAAATAATAACAAGAACAAATCGAATCATGACTTCGTAGTTAAGAATTAACTACTTTTGTCAGAATTTTATGTTTCTCTTGGTAGACAGTAATTCTCCAGAGTTTCTTTGGTAGTTAAGTGACATTTCTAGGAAAGCCTCAGGGACTAAGCTATGTGCTACATATTTTCATTTCATTCGATCTGGATTATTGTCAAGGACTTTATCATGAGCCTCTGGCTCGGGTGATCGCGCAAGAACTCCCTGTGTTTGACATTAAAATTACATTTACACTTAATTTTCTTACCATTCAATAGCGAATCACCGCTTTCAATCTTAATCTTATACATGCATAAGAACTGAAATGCTCAAAGGGTATCAACAAAGCAGAACTTTGAAATAGTTTTACGCACGAAAATTTAGTTCACTGTTGTTGTTGCCGCTGTTTTTTTTCCTTTTTGCACGTTGACAAAATTTGATATACGACTTAAGCTGCACAATTTGAGCTTCAATGGAAAAAAATGGCTGGCTTCACCCCTGGTGACCAATATTAGCCTTAAAGCCTACAGGTAAATTATATTGTCTATTCAGTTTTGGCAAATTTAACTGACAAGTTTAGAATGCCCATTTAGTTACACCTGTAGTAGGAGCTAGACGCGTTTGATAACCAGAAATGAAGAAAGCGTGGCCTTAGAGTCTACTTGCCGACGACTGAAAGGTCTGCAGTACTCATTTTCGACGAGGAGGGTGCTTTAATATATGAATTTATTTTTGTAGCAATGTGATGTCTTCTAACATGGGTCGGACAGTACCTTATACTTAAACTGCACACTTCTTCTCTGCAGGTCTTTCGGACGTAACGTTTCAGCACAGACAATGGCTTTTCCACGTGTGGCAGGTACACAATTCGCCGTGCCACATGGTCGCGAGCGCCTCATGGCTTTAGGTAGGAATAAATTTCATGCAAATAAAGGTGGTGGTGAATCGATAGGAAATTACAATGAGGAGGGAACATTTGTGCCACGAGTGTACAATGTATTATATTTCTTTACCTTCTTGTTTTTTATTTCATTTATCGGGAACTTACATGCAAAACTAAAGTTTACAGTTTTTTATTATTATGAATATCCTCCTTACTCGTCTCAAACATGACTCCCAAATTCGTCACGTCACTTTTAGAATTTAACCAGGTATTCAGGTAAAAACTTATTTTTTTCAAATGGTCACTGACTCACGTTCTCCAGCTCGAGTAAGTATATTAGTTTTGCCCTAGAATTAGCTGGTGAAGCATGAAAATTAAGTCTCCTGATTCAAAACGTTTCGTTAAGTCTAGGACAATGTGAGTACTTTGAACCCAATTGGCTGTAGTTTGATACTAGTAGAATGCAAATGAACATGTTAGGTTGGGCAAGCTTTGTCCTAATTGTGTGAAATGGGGTTTTAGGTACCTGCAAAATGTCTTGTATCCCACAATCTTAACACGAACCATTTAACAAAATTGCAATTTTTTAAAATCACTGTGTTCGTAACCTGTCTTGATTCTTCCTTACTCATAATAATTACTCTTGCTTATTCTCGCTTTGTTATCACTTGTTTGATGTTTACCCACTTTACTTCTTTTCTGTGTTTTCCTCCAATTTAGAAGTAATTTTGCACAGTACATAATCACTTCAATTCCATGATAGGTTCTTATCTCAATGAGGCTGAACTTAAAACATGCACCGATGCCTTCATGTAGTGATGATTTTGATTTTTCGGCACCCTTATCTCCTTGTCAGTACTTCATTGTATCGATTGATATTTTTCGATCTTTGAAATGAAGCACATCCCTAAAGTTGCATTTCAGTAGTCACTAAGCTTTTGATTTGTTTTGAAAAACATAAAACTTTATAAAATTGTTCTCCTGAGTTATTCCGAATAATGCTTAACTCCTTTGCACTAGGGCTAAGTTGGAAAGCCAGAGCCCAACCCTAAAAATATCAATTTATTTCGAATCTAAGCCGTCTTGGAAGCCAAAATTCAATGTTTTCGTTCCATCGTACATTGAATTTGAAGGAAAAGACAAAAAGTCCAAAACCAAACAGCCGGAGAATAAAAGTGATCTGCGCAAGAAATCGCCTTCTCAGTAGGGGAGTTCCTGAGCCCGTTTCTAGCACATAAATTGAAAGCTTTCTTGCTGGGATCGATCAATTCTGTTGTAATTATAGTGTACTCGCGATTTCTTAGTGTAACTTCCAATGCAAAAAAATTGCTTCGATAGTTTGAAAGTTCGAGATATTGGGAGTTAATGTACAGTCATCAAACAAATCCGAGTAGTTTCAATTTGTGTTTAATTGGGAGGTTCCGGCAAGAACTGTCCCTTTTGCAGTGGAGTCGTTGACTAAGTGAACAGTTCAACCACGACGGCAAAAAGTCAGTGCTTATGCTGTAAAAAGCTAGTGAGAGAACGTAGACTTAAATCACTTATTGCGAGAATCGTGGACTGTGGACCGTCTTGAGGACTGCACTGTCCAGGCGCGTGATGGAAACAGTAATCAGCAGCACATGACTGAATTTGATCGCTACAATTTACCCAAGTGTTCAAGCTGACTAAAAAGTAACAGCTTTCGATTTCCTTGCTAGATTATAGAAATTACGCTATTTTCAAATACATCGACGTTACCTAATATAACAAAGTTTCAACTTAGTACTGGAAACTTTGTGCGGCGAATCACTTAGGCCTACAAAAACTTCAATTTCCTCTGGTGCAAAGTTCTCGATGGTTCGAGAGTACTGTTGAGTTTATCATTTTGTCACTTGAAAGTCAAAAAACCGTTTCATAAAAGAAAGCACATAGCTTTATGTTTTTTCTATGTTGTAGCCCTCAGGTACAAGCAGCTTGTGTGAGTAATTTATTAAATTGCTTGATTAAACTGCCATTGAATGTCATTTCCCCGCGGGATACACTGTGTGAGTCATTTGTACAGGATCAGAAAGGGTTCATCTGAGAGCTGGGGAATTGGTCAAAATTTAACCTCGTCAGCTGAGAAATAAGGCATTCTGTTTAAGTTAATGCTGAATGATAAGATTGACAAAAATTTTGCACATTTGCCTTGAATGGGTGAACATTTTCTCTGATGCGTAAGAAATCACCGAAATCACTTTTTACATTGGACTAATTGCAGTCGAGATTACAGAATCCCCATTCTCTGCAGACCCACGAATAAGTTTAGCTGAAAGAACTAAAAAGTCACCTCGCTGTTTTCAACAGATTACGTAAGTCTTAAAGTCAGAATATTCTTAATTACCTTACTGACAACTTAATATTTATCAAGCTTTTTGCCCGAGACGCCTTACCTGACATGACTGAAGTGAACTGATAACTATATGATTTCCTTTCAGTGCTGCACGTCTTTAACACAGCCCAGTTTCTTGCTTCACTGATTAGCTTAAAGCACCTGGAAGTGAAATGCAGTTTTTAAATACAGCCTTTTGTTTCATTCAATGAATAAAAGATAACGGCGACCATAGTGCTTTAGCAGAGGTGGAACTCGTGCAGGCAAGCTGTGAGCAGTGTTGCAGATTGTTTCAACATTAAACTGTACCTTCGATGCTTAAGTCGTGTTTAAGTATTTAACTTAACTGCTGGATAAGAGACAAAAGTAACAATTTTAAACACACAAGAATCAGGTCTGCAATAAAAAATGGAGAAACTTAATTAATGCATGCAGTGAAATGATGAATCAGCGTGTACACTTAGTTATGCAGTCGACTGAGCTCGTCGAGACATTGAATTGTGAGCGGTTTTCCCTTACACCGTTTTAAATAAGTTTCTTTTTTACAAGTCGTCATCCAGATGGTAGAATGGACATAGTTTGATCACTTGATCACAAATTTCTTTAGCTTTACTGAAAGTTTTCCTTTGGCGAGGCGCACGTACGCGTGATCTTTACAAACAAGCTAACTCAGAGTTTCGCGCCAATTAACTCACAACATTTCACGACAGGGAAACAACAGACAGGACACCCGTATCTCAAAAAAACCTGGTATTTACTTGCCTGCAAGATAGTTTTCACAACCCCACGCTCATTGACTACGTTTCCGCCACGTTATACAAAATACACAGTGAAGCCTTAGAGATTGATATCGCCTGACCGCATATGAATAAGTTAGCCTATATAAAATTTCCTTATTTACTTATGCAGGGAGTCGGACGTGACCCAGCGTACTTCCGCTAGGCCGCAAGGTTAAATACGCTGATATAGAGTTTCCCAGCTAGCAAACAAGCTTAAAAGTGTTTACAAATTACATACAAACATTCCCTATTTTGCAATGTTAGTATACTTCCACAATACACAACAGCTTTGTTATGAAGTCGATTAGTACAGACACCTCTGATGCATGCCTAAACTCTCCTTTGTATATGTTAATTTCCAAAACCCACCATCTCACCACGTGCCGTGATACGAAAGTGCCCGAACTCAAAATTTGCTCCTATTTCATAAGAAATGACACAATCAAGAGTTTATGCTATAACTGCACGGACTAGTTTAAACCACCTCTAAACGATTTTTGGCAACTTTTTTTGTTCCGGTGAAGCTTCAAGAACTCGTGTAACCGGTTTCCTTTTTGTATGATGGATTCATATATTAAAACTTTTGCTCTCCAGTTTAACTCTCTTACGTACGCCTAGGAATTTAACAGGAAGTTTAGAAAGGTTACAAGCCTTTTCCCGAAGGTCTGATATGACTGGATATCTACGGCACATACACAATACGATACTTCCGATGCTGCTATCTTATTTCATGGCACGTGTGCAAATTCACTTTATGTTGACAAATAACATAATGGATTGGGCTAATATTTTTTTTATACTTGGCCAAGTCCGCTGAACGTACTAGCTAAGCATGCGCATAATTTAACTGGGTAAAGTATCTCTAATATGATTTGGCAACATGTCGAAAAACAAGGTTGCCTGGACTTGATAGCGTTCAGTTGAAAAGTTACATAAGGTGCGATAGAACCTTCTTGTACAGTATAATTACACAGTACCACATGAAAGTACTGCTCAATAGCTTTCATTTGAATAGTCACACACTTGGGTTTCATCCACAGACTTGAAAATTACAACCACCTTGTACAGTATAATAAACAGTACCACATGAAAGTACTGTTCATTGCCTTTCATCTGAATGGGCCACACACTGGGAATTCACTGACCCACAGATTAAGAAGTTAGAACTACTTTGGCAACCATATCTCTCGTATAGTTTAATTTTCAGTTGCTAACACTACTTCTGAATCGACTTACTTAGTTTTAAATGAGGAGCTATGCTGTGATTCTGTGACATACGAATTAAATGGTCTTAAAACTGAACAGTCTCTAAATAGATTCAGGAATAAAGGCTTAAAACTCTATGCTTAGAAAGCAAAAAGCGGTCTCGGCAAGGTCAAATTAGCGACGAGATTAAGGTGGATTGAACTTAGCTAATTACCGGCTGAATGAAATGTCATGCCGACAGTTTTTCAGTCTCGCATTCTTCACTGATAGCTTAGACCCCGTTTACAACATGACCCCCGGGGAAATTTGAAAAGGCTTTTTTCTACGGTTAGGCCTAACGTCTACACTATTCCGACACGAAGATGGAGCCTTTTTTGAAAAACGGCTCTTCAATTAACGTCGGCCTTGCGGTTTAGTGAGGACAGAAGACATTTTTTAAACGGAGCTCTTCGAAATGAGTGGGGTCTTGATAACCTTGTGATTTTGCTCCTGGATATTTTTTCCGGTTTGAGATTTGAGTGCTGCAAAATTTACGGAGAGCTCGATCAGAAATGGGCTGAAGTTAAAACTGATATAGCAAGTGATCGCCAAAAATTTAATCAGTGATAAATGAGATTTTAGTATCTCAGTAGGCCCCCATATCAAGACCGTCTCAAAGGTTATTCACGGAATTGCCGAAAATAACTAATGTGATCATATCATGCACGGCCCAGGATGACTATTTGCAGCAAATCTTGGATTAAACTCCTTATTTTTCAAAGAGCTCTTTTATCTCATTATAATAAGTCAGGGCACGGATAGCATTGGTGTAGAAGGTTCTAATGCAAGAGACGATGATATACGTCTCTTATGCTGATACTGTTATTATCACACGCTTTGCGAAATATCACTGGGTATCAATGGCAATTTCAATATCAAAACTTCCCATACAATGCTACTGTATTCTCTTGTAGGCATGTAATAAGACATGTAATGATATGTTACAAGCAAATTCCAGGAGATTTGAAGTTAACTTTGAACTTTGGAAATACAAGGCTCAATCACGGTAGTTTAGCCACGAACAAAATTATCTTTTATTAAAGTAAAGGGATATCGAATGGTCTTTGAGAGCATTTGTGAGTGTGAACATGAGCAGTGATCAGATCTGTGAGCAGCGAGCTTTTTAGAAGGCAAATTGCAGCGGTGAGCACTTGGTAAATTTTGCGCCAATTAATCGGGCCTACTCCTTTAAAACAGTACAACAGACGCAAAATTGTAGGCGACATGTTAACATCTTATCGCGGATCAGCCAATCCCATGTTTTATGCCAAGAAAAAGCTAAAAGCTACCAACAAGCGTTTTTTTGCGAGCACTTTTAAATTAAATGGGACCATTCGATATCCCTAATTAAGCGAAACCCGAACATAATAGTTTACTTAAATAGAAGAGCAAACAGATGATTAAACCATAAAAGAGCAAAGATGGTTAAGAATGGACTAAGATTAATTAACGCAAGGTTCACAAACTAACTTAAAAAAAAATTAAGGCTAAACCTTTCAGATGCTCAAATCGTGACCCATATAGCTCCTTAAGGAGAGTATTTTCCCGGCTCTACGACTAGAACCACCAAAAAGAGTAGAAAATTTATTAGATTTAAGAACTGCAAAGTTCTAACAACTTCCATTACTTACCTCAACTGTACAGCTCTCGTACTGATGTAACCAAGAGTCAAAGAGATCTTTTGTCCAAGATTGCTGGCTTACTCTTTTATTACTTTTCGTTCACCCATGATGTTTTGCAGTGTTCATTATATTATTTCACACGTGTGAGTAATTGAAGAACTTAAAGGGTGTCCAGCCACCCGGGCAGTATGAACAAAAGAACATTAAATCTGCTACCTGTGCAAGTTTCTCGGCGTCTTTTAAATCTCGAGTTCCAGAACGTTTTCATTTATTATTGATGCTAATGACCGTGTCGGTTTCATTAGTGTGTCAATTTGCTTTTAACGGTTCTAAAACAAAGAAAACTCGCAAACAATTATCTCGAGTAATCCCGAGTTAAGAAGAAACCCCGAATCGCCGAGCGGAGAAACCAAAGGAAAACCTTTTTTTTTTTACAAATTCCGCTGTTGGTATAAGTGGAAAATTGTGAATTCACGACACCTCAGAAAGAAGCCGAGAGCAACCGGCCAGCCTATGCTTTTATTCGCGTGGAATGGTGGACTGCAGTGGTTTCACGTGATCGAGTGACATGGCGAAGAAGAGCTGTCGCGGGCCCAATAACCAATAACCCCAGGGAGGATATGCCCAAAAGTGAAGAGAAGTTATAAACTCCATGTTATATGACCTTTTAGCATCCAAGTCCAGAGGCTCGAAATAAGAAAATTTTAACTCGTAACTGTTCTTTTGCCGGCGTGCCAATTCTAGCTTTCATAGTTTCATTGATTTTTAACCAATTTCCCTCTCAACAGGTGTTACCTTCAAGAAGCTTTGGAATGTGTTTTTTATTGTTCAGATCACTTCTTTCCCACACGCAACGAATCGATATTCGCTCCATTTCAGAGAGCTCGCTTAAGAAAACAAGTTGATGGAAAATAGTTCTAATTAAAAGCCATGTGGCCGTTATTAATGCCCGCCTACACCAACACACCAGGCTGAATATTCTTATTTTTCTGTCAATTTTAGGCTGAAATATTCTTGTGAATATTCCTAGATTCTAGGAATACGAAGTGAACTATGCCAACGCAACATCAGATTATCTGTTTTAACATGGCGTTGATTGCATTAAAGTAATTTTGGAACGGCACCTTACAGGAAACTAACACAGCCTGATATGAGGCACAAAGCGGCAGAATTGTTATACTGTTAGTATTGCTTTTGTTTTGTTTGGCTAGTTTTGCAGTTTAGAGAAAGACAAAATTTTATACGGTTTAGCTAGGAACACTATAATTGTATCGTATTTACAATCAGTTTTCAACACATAAAATTGTATTCTTTTTTATTAAAATCTCTGCCTTGAGCTTTGTTCTTACGATATTCTTAAAATGTTGCAAATCATCAGCCTCGATATTCTTATAAAATATATTCCTTGAAATTAAGAAAAAGAGTGTATCAACTATTTCAAAAAAAGACATAAACAGGGAAATAGGTTAAATTGTGTTGTTTACATTGCTGCAGAGAAAACTCACGTCTAAATGTCATTAGCCCGGATTTCAGATATCAGACCACAGCTGCAAGCCTCAAGTATTGATATATCAGTTGATATTACGATATCAAGCCACAGCCGCAAGTAGAGAGTTCGGCGTTTCTTTAACTGGCAAAAGGAGGCTAAAAGACATCTCGGAAGCAATAGTGCGCTTAACAAGTTTAGATATAAAAATCATGACTAGAAAATCAAAACAAAAATCAAGGCTCATTCTCTAGTGTTAATATTGAATACCCGTATTTATTTAATTCATGATTGTATTTATCATAACGTTCTCTTTTCATCATTCCTTGCATCATTAATCCTACTTACCACTGCACTATTTCGCCGGAATCATTGTACCTGCTTGCTTATCTGTTAATTTGCTAAGGTGATTCCTCAGAAATAAAAGTTACCGATGAATTTTTCTGAAACTTTTCCAGAACGTTCTCTACCAAGCACTGTTTCGAGAAAAACAATAAAAATGATAGGTCACCATGCTCGCTGATGAGATATGATGGGCCAATCTTACCCCATTTAATGCCTGAACTGGTGCTAATCACGTGCGTTATTCATCGGTCCACGTTATATTTTGCGGTAGCTGGAAGCTCAGTCTGTTTATGTAATACTTGGCAAAACACTTGACAAGTAGAAAGTGTCGAGCATAATGGAACAATATCATATAAAATTTTTCAAAAAATCACAACTTTTAAAGCGACGTGGACGTAAAGGTTCGTATATGCGGTTTTCGTGGTCATAATTTACACCCCAGAGTATCGGTACTGTGAACGCTTTCACCCATATCTTTTTTTCCGTCCGATAAATTTTAAATTCTTTTAAATTAAAGAGGACAATATGTACACTATTATTATGTAATAAAAAATATAGCCACCATGCTCGTTTAAGAGAAAACGAGCAGTTGTTTCGCCATAAAACTTAGCTTGAAGGAAATTTCTTACGTTGTGTACGTGCACGCGCCCATTTGCGCGTGCTGGTGACGCGAAAATCGTGCGCAGTAGGGATGCGCGATGCAATACTGAGAAATCACCTTAATTTTATTCTTTCCTTTTATTTTGACCTAATGTATTATCAGTTCTTACAATACCCGCCTCAATTAACTTACGCTATTCGCGGGTAGTGTGAGTTGAGATATGTAATTTGTAATGGAAATAAAGAAACAGAATAATAAACTGTATAATTATTTGCCTTCAAAGAAAGACTAATTTACTTATCTTTCTTTACGCTGTCGAAGATGCATTCTACGTACCAGACGATGCTTTCGTGTACACACGCTTGTATACACCATTAATTAACCAGTCATTACTTAAAAGTTGAAACTGCCCATTTTTCTAGTCAGGTCTATTGCACCTGAAGAACGTCAGTTCGCATTAATTTTTCAATGTTCGGCTTTTGGGAAGGATAGCAACAGAGAACTTGGTGTTTCAAAGAGCTCTTCATTGAAATGTATCCCATTTACATTTGTAACTTCAGTTCAGTAGCGGTTAGCGAATAGTAGCAATTTTCATATACAAATCCGGAAACGTGAAGAATCTGGGAAGTTTATAATCACCCAGCAGTCTCATGTTTCAAAATACAGTGTGCATTATCTGTGCATTGAAAGGTTGGTTATGGGAAGTCGTTGGCAAATCTAGTCATACTTGCATAGTGAGATGTTTGCCTGTTTCCTTGCATGCCGTGTATACACATTTGATATCCACTAATTCCCTAAAGCAGGGCGGTTCTAAAACAACAGCTAAGGCAAGGTCATCTTTATTTAGGCAGGGTAGCCTCATCAGCCATAGCTAGTCACTATTCGGTTTGTACTTCATGTATGTGTGTCGTTACAACGCGTGCTACACTGAAAAAGGTTAGTTTTTCCTCTCCTGTCGAAGACTCCTGACCCTCTTTTAGCTCTTAGGTGCAACATGTGTAACTAAAGTGTTGATCGAAGTGTTGAAATAAAGAGAATACCTCAGAACGGACTTCATGACAGGTAAATAAAGGGGAAATCTACTGCCCAACTTCGCCCTGTCAGAACCATGATTTGTCCTGAAGTTATGAAGTCAACGGGTTGATAGTCATCAAAAGCAATTAGAAAACAGTCCTAAGAAAGCACGCGCGCTGATTGGTTAAAAATTGTGTTTGTATAACTCGATGGAGACACAGAACTAGCGCGCGCTGTTGACGAAGTGATGGCGCGAGCAAAGAGAATTTACATCTTGATAATCAAAGTTAACAAGTTGTTTTCCTTTTTCTCGTCGTGGTGTTTTCTAAAAGAAATAGAAAACATGTACTCTGTGTTTCTATCGAGTTATACAAACACTCGTGAAAGTTTGGGAGAACTCGAAAAAGCTGTGGGAACACGAGCCGCAAGCGAGTGTTCCCACAGCATTTCTCGTTCTCCCAAACTTCCACTCGTGTTTGTATAACTCGATAGAAACACGGTACATGTTTTCTATTTCTTAAATGTAAATTCTATACTTTTTAACAAATAAAGAAGCCTAAGCAGCGTATTCTACATTTTTCGAGTGTTCTCAAATATCCAGAGTATTTTATGCTATAGATTTTACATGCGCAAAACGATAAGACACGCTTATTCTATGTTTTATACTTTGATAAAACATGGGTTTCTGGCCAATCAGAGCGCGCGAAGGGTCCTGTCCATATTATAAAGGCTAATAATGCTATAGTTACCTCGGCTCAAGACTGGCTGTGATAATATATTTCGCTATGTAGCTTCACGGAACCGTTTGCAAACTCTCCAAAGGCTTCATGAGTCTCTTTTGCCAGGTCGGTACCGTTTTAAGGCTCTATTATATTTGGACTTCCCATGGGGGTGTGACGTGAAGCGTGCTATATTTCCGTTAAACGTCCGGTCTTGCATCATATTTTATGTTTATCAGCCTCGTGTGTTCTTGTTATCATAGCCGGAAACACGTACATCCATGCCCAAGTTTAGTTTCAGTCATTGTTCAATATGACGCAGCAAAAATCACTTTCAGTCTCAGTTCATTTGCGATAAGATATTTCCTTCCTGATGTATCCACTAATTAATGGTACGTGCTCTACTAATTCACTGAGACCTGGCGAAGCTTCTCAAAAAATTTCGGAGGGGATGCGCCGCGCAATTCTTCAAGAAATCTTACTCTGTCCCAGATGATCAAAGTATGCGATTTTCCAGTCCTATTTCATATCTAACCCAGACTCAATGCTCTATTCAGACTAGCCTGTGTACAGCCTCCCCTTCCCTTTGAGGGAAGGGGCGGCTGTACACAGGCTATATTCAGACCAGACCACTCGTCAAATGAGATGATCCCGATTTAACTTTAGAAAACAGTCCTGAGAAAATAAACACGCGCTGATTGGTTAAAAATCATGTTTCTATAACACGATAGAAACACAGAACTTGCACGAGATGCTGACATAATGATGGCGCGAGCAAAGAGAATTTACATTTTGATGATCAAAGTAAACAAGTTGTTTCCATTTTCCTCGTCGCGGTGTTTTCTAAAGGAAATAGAAAACATGCTCTCCGTTTTCCTGTCGAGTTATAGAAACACTTGAGAAAGTTTGGGAGAACTCGAAAAGGCTGTGGAAACACTCGCCTACTGTCCGTGTTCCCACAGCATTTCTCGTTCTCTCAAACTTCCAATCGTGTTTCTATAACTCGATAGAAACACGGTACATGTTTTCTAATGTTTAATAGTTATTACGAAAACCAACTCGACCATGCCAGCGTACAGAACATACACCCAATCATTTTCAGACTACAGTGGTCCAAATTTATACCTATTTTCTCTCCTCAAGAGCGCAAAAACCCTATCTTAGCTTTAGGGTTACAAATACATGATACATAGCTTAGACAAAGGAGTGCTCTGAGATCGTTGGGTTTGAAAAGACAATTGAACGATCTTTCCCGGTAGCTCTCATTTCTTAATAGGAATGGCTATTCAAGACTTGCTAGGGAAAGGATTTTGTCCATGAAAGTGTGATTTACGAGTCTCGCGCATAATGCAAAATGTCTAATGAGAGAACCCGATATCGATTCTTATTCAGCGTTTTCTCTCTACGTTTCCGGCGCCATCGAGCAATGACAACGTATATTTGGAGGTACAGATAAACTCTGTTGCCTTACGCTAGAGAACGAATACTAATTTAACATCTCAGTGTACTGTCCAGTTTCACTCCTTACTGATTTGCACTTTGTAGAGTAGAGTCTGATAAATAGAAAAGACTCACTTTTTACTGGCCTAAGCGTGGTCCTCACTTAGGACACAAGCATGTAAGAACCTTATGCGCTAGTGAGACTGCTGCGATGGAAGCAGAAGAAGAAGCTTTCTTCTTCTGCATGTGTCGCTGTTATGTCCTCTCAGGACATGATTGACATAAGCATACTCCGCGCGCTCGCTGATTGGCTGAAAATCTTTCACCCATGTTGCTGAAACTTCTGCTTAACTTATGCCAACATCGGCTCTCACTGGAGATAACAGTGACATAAGTACATAAAAGCAATAACGCAAGGTTTTGATTTTCTCAGTTGCGATTATGCTCATGTTAAAGTGCGTCGTTTGCTGCAGACCTGTAGATCAGTGACCTTCGAGGAAAACATATCACTGAAAGAAGATTCTCCATTCTGACTACCCGCGCCTGTTTCTTGCTATGATTCTTGTGAGAATCTGGTAGTGCATCAAGACAATGTTCACTTGATGCCCTACTTCTTTAAATCATCTGCCTGCTTTGCAAAGTACTACAATTTCAAAGAGACAGAGGTGGATCACTTCAGAGGAAATTCAAAAGAGGTCTAAGGGGCACAAACGTTTAAAATTTACTAATGATGAACCCAATGGAAGCCCAATACCCTTGAATTCGTTAAAAATAGAAAACTTCGTTAAAAAACATCCATACATTTTCAACGCTGTAATGCTGTACTAACATATCCTTTATCTACAAAACCGACGTAACACCTTTGAATACACGCTTATACTTCAGATGTTAACTAGGTTTCAAAAAGCGGTTTCATTTTTTTCCTTTCTCATTTCCTTCCTCGATATCCGTCAGTTTTAGGGGGTCAAATGGACACCCAAACTGAATCTAGCGGAAACTCTTACTCCGACGCACTAGTAGACAAAAGTAAGCAAGAAAATAGAAATGGTTCGCTTTGAGAACCACAAAATTACGCCAATGAAAGTATTTGATCAGAGGGAAGCAGCAGTGTTCGTAAAATAGAAATAGAGAGACTTTTCCTTAGACTAGTGGCTAATTATAAACAGGACAACGTTTAACTTGCTATCATGTAGCAGGTAATTGCGCGATAACGGTTCCCACTTACCCGTTTAAATTATTGTAGGAGTATAAAGATGCTTTGTATAAGAATTTAGAAAACAGTCCTAAGAAAGCACGCGCGCTGATTGGTTGAAAATTGTGTTTGTATAACTCGATGGAGACACAGAACTAGCGCGCGCTTGTTGACGTAGTGATGGCGCGAGCAAAGAGAATTTACATTTCGATAATCAAAGTTAACAAGTTGTTTTCCTTTTTCTCGTCGTGGTGTTTTCTAAAAGAAATAGAAAACATGTACATCGTGTTTGTATCGAGTTATACAAACACTCGTGAAAGTTTGGGAGAACTCGAAAAAGCTGTGGAAACACTCGCCTGCGGCTCGTGTTCCCACAGCATTTCTCGTTCTCCCAAACTTCCACTCGTGTTGTATAACTCGATACAAAACACGGTACATG
>JAHPZR010011156.1:17500-29405 GCA_019787425.1 Platygyra sinensis | reverse complement strand
CAAGAACAACCGATAAACGTGGTATCTTTTATTTTTTATGATCTTCCAGAATGTCTGAGATTTGAATTACGCTCCTAGGACTGAAATGTTTTCACAACTTAATTTAAAGGAGCCACTTGCAAAAGAATCAACACGATTTCCTGTTGAAGGCATTTTAACGGATATAACAAAAAAAAACTGCAGTTCAGTAAGATCAATTATATTTTCTTAGTTTCGGTAACACCCGAGATTCATCGGCAAACACGATAACATTTCAGTGCTGCCTTTGTTTTGCTTGAAATCAGTTGCGTGACTAATTGTTTTTTCGTCACGCATTATCGCTACCGGAACATGCTTGCTGGTGACTCATACAAGTTGGTCGTGAACGGAGAGGAAGTGATTATTACGTTTTAAAACTTCCTTTACTGGATCTTTCTCTTAACTGTGCATAAATAAAGTTGTCGGCTTTCTGCCACTTCATTTCATTTTGAAACTCGAGCTGAGCTGAACAGGGGAAGGGAAGCGCTAAATCCAGTAAACGCTTCAAGAATGACAACAGGTAATGAATATAATTTTATTTTTTTTATTCACATAAATGCAACCTATAGCAATGATACAAAGTCTTTTTGGCTCCTCTGTGAGGTTATTTTTACAATTTTTAATGTAACTACTGATATAGTCTCGGCTGTTTGTACATTTTTTGCTAACAAGCAAGGAACCGATTTATACTAACGATTTGTCGGTTTTTACTCAATTCGGTCTTGTTTGATCCAACGATCATGTTTTCATAATAGCAATTAAGGATATTCAGTAGCAAAATTTGAAAATTTTATGGAGAAATAGTCGATTATTTTTTACATCATCTAAATCTACATTGGCAAAATTTCAAAGCTCATTGTTGAAAAGAATAACAATTCACTGACAACAAATACTGTTTGAGGCTAAAGAGTTTGATCCTACGATCTTATTAAGAAAGCAATTAAGGAGGATATTCAAAGGCAAAATTTGAAAATTTTATGTAGAAATGGTCGATTATTATTTGCTTACATCTTTCTCTACATTGGCAAAATTTCAAAGCTTATTGCTGAAAGCGGAATAACCGTGAATTCAGAGTTGAATATTGTTCGTTGCTACAAGCAGTTAAACAACTACTTAATATTAGTCAGTTCTTCGTAAAATAAGTGTGATATAGGACTTTTGAGTCTTAAAAAGGCCAGTCATTTTACTTTCCAGCGATCGCCAGAAAGAATGAATTAGCCATACGTACTGCATATAGAAATGAAACACTGATGTGTGGGAGAAAAAACCAACAGGTTTATGTTTCTTCGTGACTTATCAGTTAGACATTAAGTTGTACAGACTCGTAGAATTTTCATTTGCCACTTTGCAGTTCTTCCATGGTAAATTAAGTCTGATGTAAGACTTTTCAACATAAAAAACCCAGAGGATTTACTTCCTAAAGATCATCAGATTGGAAATTAGACATGCTGCATCTAGACTGAAGTCAGGATATGCGTGGGAGAAAAAAACCAACAGGTTAACGTTTCTACCGTATTATTTTAACAATTATTAAGGTGCGGTTAAGGCAGTTAATTTACTGTTGATGATCATAAGTTTCTTAGATACCGAAGGTTCTTATATCTATAAATTAACAGGAAAATAAACGTCATGTATTTAAGTAGTCTTATTCGATGTGCCTATAGTAAACAGGTGTTGACAGACTGATCAGCCGGACAGTTCGAGCAGACATGTTTTAATCCTATAGGATCAGTTTGTAGTGGTCTCTTTGGCAAGTAAAGCACGAATTTAGTGCTATAAATCTTAAAGAGATTATTATTTTTTGACAATCATTTAGCATCACTAAGCATATCTTTTTCTTAACTTTGTCTCTCTTTGAGTCTTTGACGTCAAACACTGCAGATAACAGATATTCGAGAAACACATTATAGAAGAGAATTCAGTTCCAGGGTGTATATAAGAACACCGCCATTCTAAGCGTACAACATAAGGTGGATAATGCCGTGCTAGCTAGTGAAAATATATTTCGATGTGATGCAAAGTAAGCCACGTAATGTTTTATTCGTCCTGTGATAAAAGAGACAGGGAGTTAAAGAGCCTTCTCCCAGAAAATAGTGTAAGATATACCCTTGAAACCCGCAATTGTACTTTTTCAAATTTTTTCGATGTTAGGCCATGTAGTAACTGAGCTTGAGTTCCTGTTCATTGTTATGCTCAGCGAAATCGGTTTTAAAGGCGAATGCAAAACGTTCAGTGCCCCGAGCGAGGGGCAACTATATGATAATGAAAGTTTCCATTAAATTTCTCTGCAATTTTATCATATGCTTCCTTGCATGTGTATTGTCGTTGGGAGGCACATAGTTAAAAACTAGCTGTTACGTTTGCGAAAAAACCTAACAGAGTTTCACATATATCTATTCAAAAGCTAGCCAGTTGTTTAATACCTGATATAAGTAAGGTAACTAATTTTAGCCTTCAGTTTATGCTAAACCATTGGGGTTAGGGATTTGGATAGAATCGTGTCTGATTAGATCATGAATAATTTGGTTAACCGTCTTATCTTACTGCTCGTAGAAAGCTTCAAATGGACACAAAATTGGTCTGTCCTACTGAGTGCTGGCTGAAAAATCTCACGACTCTATTACGCATAAAGAAAAGACATATTAAAATTGACTTAGTTGAAGTCCGCCCTCGCTAAGCATCGACTAAGCATACGTGTACTTAAAAGCAGCTGGAAATGTGGAAGCTAAGCACTTTTAAAATGGGTGTTCTGCCCTCTTTGAAGCATCTTTCATGATATTATGTAGAATTAACATTTGTTGATAGAATGGAAAAAAAGTATGAGACATGAAAAAAGGTTGCTATGGGTTAAGCAAAATGCAAATACATCTTGTCTATACAATTTTGATCTCATTCTGAAGGGAGACTTTAACCTTCAAGACACTTAAATTCAAGGGCTGTCAGGGGCAATAGTGCCTGATAACTGGGAAATAAGATGGTGCTTCTCGCGAAAATGAAAAAAAAAATTGTTCACCAGTTTCTGGTGTTGATATTTATGGTACAAACTTTATTGTTTTGTTTTCTCTCTCTCTCTGTCGTTTTCACAGACATCTGTCAAGGAAGAAATGGAAATTAACAAGGCAAACAATGCAAGAGTTAAACCTCGATTTAAAAACATCATTCATTTGTGGGAGTTTCTGCTGGAACTCCTGTCTAATGAGAACTTTTGTGCCATTATAAGCTGGAGTAGAAGAGAGCAAAATGAATTCAAGTTAAAAAAACCTGGAGAAGTTGCCAGACGATGGGGGATTCTGAGACAAAAGAAGGGGATGACCTACGAGAAACTCAGCCGATCATTAAGATTTTATTATGGCCAAGGAATTATTCAAAAGGTTAGTGGTAAATAAGGCTTTAGCTTTAAAAGAACTAAGATACAGTAAAACCCGCGTACAAGCTTAAGAATACCTTGGTTTCTTCAAGATAGTCTCCATAGGTTCTTATATAAATGGCGTTTACTGTAAAAGTAGTCTACGTACTTGTATTAACAACAACAACAACAAAACCAACAACAACAACAACAACTTTATTGACCCTTACACTTGACAGAAATTAAATTAACATGAAATATTACCTATGTATTCCCATGTATTCCCATGGGTGTGGCTTTTATATTTTTACAGTATAGTATCGTGGTCTTATAACTGGCTAGCTTTGTTACCTTTCTTGTATCGCATCGGATGTTCTGTACTATATTTTAAAAACCTCTTTATTTTGAAAATAAGAATCTGTATTGAGATTTTAGCCCAGAATCATTATGGTTCTATGCGAAGGGTGCTTAACTGGGAAATTTTAGCCTAACAGGTTCTTTTACATTTCGGTTTCTTTATATAAATTTCACTATTTTTATATTTGATCTCAGTACGTTCTATACCACAGCATTTATTTGTATGTGATCTACAAGATTAAATACAGTCTTTTTTTCTCATGACTGGAATATTGTTTTTGCAGCGAGGCTGCATATTGTTCTTTTTCTGCTGATGTTTGGGTGGAAATAGTCTTCTGGATATTCTTAGATGAAAGCCTCATATGCATCATATCTCTTATCATCATCATCATCATCATCATCATCGTCATCATCATCATCATCATTATTATTATTATTAGTAAAAAGTATTACAAGTATTATTATTATTAGTAGTAGTAGTAAGAAGAAATGCATGAACAAATTCGATTGTCTTGTCAGCGAGATGCTTTACATGCACATCAAACACTTAATTAACACCGAGTTTGAACGTGCAAACGGAGTCTATCCGTGCTAAAGTATTTGTGTAGCCACCTCCGCTACCTAAATCAGTTGTAACTCTTGAACTCGCATTTGTTAATTTTATTCTCATTTGTATCCTTGATAATGGCGTCATGAAGTCGCCGAAACGTCGGGAGATTATATCGCTTGTTTTTACTTGTCTATGTATTACTAAATCATTGTTAATATTATTGTTATTATTATTATTATTATTATTATTATTGTTATTGTTATTATTATTATTATTATTATTATTATTAATATAATTATTATTATTATTATTATTATTATTATAATTATTATTATTATTATTATTATTATTATTATTATTATTATTATTATTATTATTTTATGATACACATCACTTCTTGCAGATTTTTTTGTCGTTTTTAGGCCAGTTTTGAAAGAAAAAAATTCAATCAGTCTAGTTAGGAAAAAATAATTTCATTGTAACTATAACTTTTCATCACGATAAATTGCATTCTTTTCAAAATCTCAGCCTCGGGTCTATACTTAAAATATTCTTAAAATTTCGCAAGCTTCAGTCACGATATTCCCTTAAAATATATTCTAACAAAAAAAGTGCGTAATACATAAATTAAAAATAAACAGCGTAGCTGGTCAAAATAACTATAGAGCTCATTAAAAAATTAAAATTTAAGTATAGGTTTTACTTAATAATAATAAAAAAAACATTTAAATTAAGGTAAGAGAATCCAGAATAATTATATTAATGTTTTTTCGACCAGATTATATCTGGGCAACAAATTTCTTTTTTTATAAATAGGTTACAGTAAACAATGTAATTGTGTTCGAAAAGGAATAACTAGATTAGACTTTTTATTAGGAAATAGCTTTTTTTCTTCCAAATTAAAAATATAATCCCGTGGCTCGCTTAATTAGAAAGTTAAAAAAAGATCCTTCTCTGCTGTAACAGGAATCAATGGGTAAAAACATGGTTGTAAATATATTGTAAGTAGAGACTGTAAGTAAGGACTGTAACATATCCAGTAAGGAAGCAATGTAATGATGGAAAGTTATGTTTCGAAATAAAATTCTAACTGTGTAAAAACAAAAATCTGGGCAACAAAATTTACTCTCATACAGAGGTTTGCAGTAAAATGGCTGAGGGAAATCCCAAAACTGCTCAATTAGAAGAACCATTTTGAAACTGATCTAAAGCATATATTCTATATAGAATTCACACACATGTATGCAACAAAAGCTAATCAAGTAGTAGTAAGTGAATAGGAAAATTTACTAATTATAAAATGCGCAGTAGATTCAGTTTCAAATGAGTACGAGTGTAGAATCTGAAATCTCTCATCAGTTTCATCCCTAAATTAAATTTAGGTTCTAAATTTACCCTAGTTTTTTACATTACCGTTTAGTTAGAACTACCTTTTAGAGGATAATAGACGTTACTACTTAAAAGAAGTGCTCAATAGCTTTTATTCGAATGGTCAACACTAGGTTTTCATTCACTAACTTGAAGGTAGAGCCACCTTGTGCAACATGACAGTATCACATGGAAGAAATGCTCAATTTGAATGGTCCGGCACACGCTGAGTTTTATTTTCAGACTTCAGTAGAGTCTTGAAACTGCTCACTGAACCACACTCTACACCTTGAAATGAAAGTACCATTTAATACCTCAGATAACTTCTACGGTAGGAGTTCATCCTCAGACCTGTATGTATTAAAAGCAGCACCACATGAAAGTACTGCTCAATAGCTTTCATTTGAATGGTCACACAGTGCCGGCAGAATAACAAACAGTATTGAGGTGCCGCGCAATATTCATTTGAACAACAACAACAACAACAATTTTATTTACCCCATAAACTTACTTACATGCAGATAAATTATTCAAATAGATAGAGATAAGACCTAGTCATAATAACATAATGATGGCCTGTCTCTATAAATGCATCTCGTGACAAACATAACTTACTATAATTAACAACTTTTATTCGCAGACTTAAAGGTTAAAAAACCCTAGTACCTTCAACATAACAAACAGTATTGAAGTATCGATAATCTTCATTTGAATAAGTTCTAGTCATAATAAAATAATGTTGGTCTGAAAGTACTTCTCAATAGCTTTCATTTGAATGGTCACACACTAGGGTTTCATCCACAGACTTAAAAGTTAAAACCACCTTGTACAGCATAATAAACAGTACCAAATGAAAGTACTGCTCAATCAATAGCTTTCATTTGAATGGTCACATGCTAGGGTTTCATCTACAGACTTTAAAATAAAGTAGAATCACTTTGTACAGCATAAACAGTACCAATGAAAATATTGTTTTAGGGACGGACCATTAGAAAAGTGATGGGGTTGGGAATTTTTTTCACGCACGTCTACCGGCTGTCTCTGCAGGATTGTTTACTTGGTCAAGTCCCCTGCATGTTTTTTTTAATCTTCTTTGTGGGAGGTGGGGGGGTGGGGGTTTGTGGGGTTGATATTTTGCTGTCGCAGATTTGATCTTGATACTCGTCCCAATTTAGATCTGATTTCCTGGAACAGGCTTCAAACAAATATTTTTACCTTTTGCATTAGTGTCAAACTTATACTCAGCCAGGAAAACATAACCAGCCATCAGACACATTTATTAAGTGCAAAAGCCCAACTGATGGGGCAAATATGGGTAGAACATAACACAACTGTGGTCTATAGCGTGGTACATGGTGCCTAGAGAAAGGTGCATAGAAATATTGATATTATAATAAGTGCATAATACGAGCTATATAGTCATAAAAGGTGATAAAACGTTAACCTCTAACGCAGCTTCTGAAATATATCCTTCTGCTACAACCATATTGCAACATAAGTTGATAAAGAGACACTCTTTTCCAAGGGGTCACTTTAGAC
Organism: Platygyra sinensis; assembly: GCA_019787425.1. NCBI lineage: Eukaryota > Metazoa > Cnidaria > Anthozoa > Scleractinia > Merulinidae > Platygyra > Platygyra sinensis. The sequence goes on along the minus strand of JAHPZR010011156.1, from coordinate 22,227 downwards.
ATTTCAAGTCTTATAAATTGTAACCCCCACTTCCCATCCTCCTGCCTTAATGAAATCATAATGGCAAAACTATAAGGTGGCTCAAAACAGTTTCCAGCAGTTAGATTTTGATGGGCCGTTATAGCCACTCTTTATCACTTGATGCGACAATCATCGTATCAAAATACTGCCCAGCCATTGGTAAATATGTTTTTATCACAATAACAACAGTATGACTAGCTAAAAACACCCCTAATGACAGCTTTAGGAGCTTGAAATTCAAAACTAGCACGGTAAAATTTTTTAATCAGTTATCAACTTTTGATAAGCATGATAATGCGCAATTTTTGGCAAAGTTTAAAAATTCGTTAGGTAGGGTTCGAAAATTTAAGCTGTAATTAAGGGTCTTTTTAGCAGGTCATACTTTTGCTATGTTAACCTATTGTGTTACGAAAATGATAAGAATGTGTTCACCAATGGTTGGGCCGTTTTTTGATACCATGATTGTAGCATCAATTGATAAAAGGTGTTGCTAATGACCCATCAAAGTGCTGGAAACTGTTTTGAGCCACCTTGAAATGGGAAAAGAGTTGCTAGGATGGACGTTGTCTGTTTATTTTTCTATTAAGTAACGTTTGAACAATTTCAGGCGGGGCTGCAGATTTGACTCAAAGACTGTCACATACTATGCATATCTTATTTACCAAGGAAATAAAAACTTGTTCTTGTTGATTTTTTCGGGTCCTATTTATTGTGCTCCCGCAGGTTCCTGGCCAAACCTTCACATACAGGTTTGACAAACTACCTTACAAATATGAGCCAGGAATTACAAGATCTCTTCGTCATGAGCACAAGATGGCCGCCAGCCTCCGTGAACAAGAAGGAACTACTCCTGATGAAACTACACCACAGAACTGGTTACTCATGCCCAAGACCGCGCTGCCTGTTCGGGTGTGTCCTCGGCTGACAACCCAGCTTCCTTCACAAAAGTGTCATGTTGTTAACTTGTACAGTATGACATCAGCGACGTCTGTTCAACCCGCACCTGTTATACCTGTTTTTAAAACAGGCTTACAAGACTCTTCTGCTACGTCTATTCCTGTGTCGGTAATTAAAAGAGTAAAAACTGATTCAAACGAGACTTGTTTCAACACCACTCTAACCAATAGTTCAGTTTCTATTGCAGTCGATCCTCCACCGAGCATAACTCTCTACAAAACCCACAATATTGGTAGTTGAAAAAAGAGTGTTTATTATTCGATCAACAACTCACATGACATCTACTATTTATCAAACTTCTTGTTATAAAAAAAAAATTTCGCTAATTATTGACCATTTGTAAAAATAAACTAAACAAATTACGTTCTTTAAGTGTCAAAGTTTTTAGCACTACTTTGGTAATTGGGGACACTGAAGTAATTAAACAAAAATTATAAACTGAACAGATACTTGTTAAAAATCCCAATTGACGGAAGGCTGACTAGTTGGCTATTTACAAAGCGTGGAGGAGTTGAATCTGGGACCACCAAATACAAACCCATCTAGTGGCAGGATGAAGGATTTAAACCCGGGATCACAGGATTACAAATTTAACACCCCAACCATTATGCCATGCACCTGCAGAATGTCCCCTAACAGCGATTTCAACTGATTATATTCCGCCTTATTCAATTTGAACATCAAGACTGCTTAAGAGTTACCGCTCCTAAATGTACGGTATGCCTTGAAATCCTAAAACTCCATTTAATTTAATATGGCGTTATTATAAATGATTATTATTATAAGTTTTATTCATTGTTCATTTATATTTTCCCTACTACCTAAACGCAAACTTTAAATGGATCTACATTAAGTAATTTTCAACTGGTAAAATGCAATTCTTTGAACTGTCAACCTTCAAAGCCCTGTCTTACCAATATGTAGTTCCAGGGGGCTGGTACTCCCAGGGGGCTCCGCGCAGAGGTCCAACCCGGCCCTCACCCTTTTTTTTTTTCTATTTTGACAGAAAAGCTATCCCTTTCATTAACGGGTCCTATCTTTCACTGAAAAAAGGTATCCCTATCACATAAATACTTAACTGTGAACACTGATTTGCACTCATCTCTTTTCTAAACCCTTGAATGAAGTTAATGATAGAACCATAAGGTGTGTTTTAATTAACATCCCTTTTCCCCTGCCCCAAGTTGTGTGTACCGCGCAGCTTGCACAATGCCTTCCCTTTTATACATGTATATCTGAGGCCTGAAAAAGGTAAGCCATTGCAGGGAGTACCCCCGGGGACTCAGTACCAAATGTACTTTTAAAACCTTGCTCTCAACTCCACTAAGGGTGCATTTCTTTGGGGTGATCTGGATCAAGATCAGTGATCCAAGATCACTCGGATGGTTGATCAAAGGAACCGGTGAATCCATGACCAGAGTGGATTCATCGGTTGCTTTGATGCACCATGATCCAGACAGATCCTTGATCACTGATCCTGATCCAGTTCAGTCCAAAGGAACGCAGCCTAAGTCTTTTTGTTATTTAAATTTACAATGGAGTGCACCGTCATTAAGATCATTTTGATATTCTGATCATTCAACCGTCAAAGTTCTTTCTGTTTCAACTTAGTACCAATATATGAAAGTTTTTTTTTCTATAAAAATGATCATGCTCTCCAAACGCATTAACAAGCCATGGTAAGCCAAGGGTTGCCTTTTTGAGGCGTCAGGCAAGCCATGGAACAAAGTGGCTGTTTGTATTTCAAAATCATCCCAGTTTAAAATCTCAGGCTAATGTCATCAAAAGCAGCTAATATACATTGTCAAGCAAACAGCGTGAGTATCAACAAAATTCGTCAACTTTTGGAGATTGTAGTGAACACCTAACAAGTTCTCAGAGCTAGCAGAAAAGCAATGTGCAGAGACATTCGGTTATTTTAAAATTCATTTCAGTAAGTTTATTTAAAATTTAAGTTATTTTAAAATTGAAGGCGATGCAAATCTATCTATTTTTGTAATGTTACGCTATTCGAGAGCGCAAACAAGACATACAGTCTTTACGAGAACAACAACTCCATGTTTAATTCCACACAGCAAGCACATGGTTAGAGGGTCATGTGACTAATGCATGAGGTGACAATTTTAGAAGATTTTCTGACCGGCGGATTGCAGTATAAAACGTACACGTTTGATGTGTTTTTAAGCCAAAAATTAAGGCCAAGTTGTACTTTCGAGAGCAACACGCGCATGATCGTCTGTGTTCTGTCAGCGATTGGTATAAATCTACCAGCGTTTTATTACGAATGCCGTTCTCTGATTGGCTACGCTACTTACTGTACTATCTATTCAAAAAATGGAGCGAAAGAAAATTTAGTGATGAACAATAGAGACAATAGAGTGTTTATGTCTCGGAACGATTGGTCTGATAGTTGCCCCTTGGAAATTTGATGTTCTTAAAACTAGCATTTTGCATTTGTTTTAAGAACATCAAATTTTCTGGGGGCAACTATCAGCCAATAGGTTCTCTACAGAAATACTCTATTGTTTAAATAGAAATCTCAAGCTCATAAGCTAATAGTTAAATAGAGAACAAAGGAAGAACCAATCAGATTCGAGCATTTTCGGTATAATACGCGGATAGTTTACTAACGCAAAACTTGTTTAAAAAAAGATCTTGTAGTTAGGTAACCTCCTTTGAAACAATCCAAAGCCTAAAACAGTCAATTGAAGCTTTGACGAAATCACAAAGAAAGAAATGTTTTTGAACGATGCTCAATTTTATAATATTAAAAGTTTATGGAAGTGTATTTACCAAAGGCAGATAAATTACACAAAAAATAAAATAAAAACAAAAACAAATGTTTACACAAATAATAAGATTGCCGGACCCCTATTATTAATCAATCAAACGACTGAATGAGTGATGACTAATTTATTTTACTGTATTATATTCATTTTTACTTTATATACATACATTTCTTCATTTTTTGTTTTTACCTAAGTTATAAGACCACTTCCCCTCGCCCAAAAGGGGTGGGGGGGAGGGAGATTCTTCATATTTAGTTCTGTTGGCGGAAGTAGGTATGTCCCAAAGCTCTGAATGGATGTTTTCGTCTGAAATAAGCCCATGTATGTAATATATAATTATGACCGGATTTATGTAAACGGTGTCAATAATTAGCGCCAAGTAACCCATGTGCACTTTGATGTTTCAACTCCTGAAGGCCGGTGAGCCTCCAAGCCATGCAAAACAAGAAAAAAAATACAGGAAGGAGAGCAATAAAAGGACGATAAAAGCGTAGAGGAGAAAAAAAAGACTGGTGTTCATTTTATTTTTATATCGTCGACTTTCTCGGGTGAGAAAAAAACACCAGGGCAGGACGCATTTCTTTGACATCGTTTTCATAAATCCAGACATGATTATATATGGTTATTTTGGCCTGAACCTGTGTTTGATTTCGTGGGTTCTACAGCGATTAGAATACAAACAGTCAGCTCTGAATATAGGTCTGGAAAAGACGTTTTATGCCCCCGGTCTGAAACCAAGAGATCAGGAACCAGGAAGCACATCGTCCCACCCCCCGCCCCCTCCAAGAAAGGTAAAAAGTGTACGTAAGACGAACTACTTTTCTCGCTTTTTCTTACGAGATTTAGCGATTTACCGTCTGTCGAGAAAACTATTTTTAAATAAAATTTATCGCGTTCCAAGTGTCACGGTTTCCTGGCGTTACATGTGGCACTACACGTACACAGGCGCTCCATCTTTTT
>JAHPZR010011156.1:0-15000 GCA_019787425.1 Platygyra sinensis | reverse complement strand
CAAGATTTTTGTCCACTTGTTACTCCAACGTCTGGCGGATTCCGTCTTAATACGTGTTATGATATTATAAGAATTATTATCTAAGTATTTCAAAAGGTTATTCAAGAGAAAAGTTTAAAAAAGAAAGTAGCATTTCAACGTTACGTGCATGTAACTGTGTGAAAAGAAACCGTTGATATATGGAGGGTGTATGGAAACCTACGTTTTCTATGAAAAATAACGTCAGAAAGAGCGAGGGTTTGGAACTCGCCGTCGAAGCCTCTTCACAAAGACCTGTGTGTTTATTGCCTCTCTCTTTCCCCCCCCCCCCCCCCCCCCCGCCTTTCTAGGGCAAGAAATTGTCTCCCTGGTCAACTAGAACCTGATGATGAATTATGCAAGACGCTACCCCTCCCGCTCCACTCGCGAGAACTTCTAAGAATATAAATCGCTTGAGAAGATTTGTAGGGGAAGAACAACCTGTGATGTACTATGCATACCAGTCCGGCGTGGGGAGCGAAATATTTACCATGGTTACCTCTAACCTCTAGACTCTTGAACGTGGAAACTAGATATGATGTTTAGCTTTCTAGATGCTCACCTTTTTGATAATGCCTTTCTGGTAGTAATACCTCAGCGCTCGACTCAGTTTATCATAATTCATTCCAGCTCGCTGTTTTAGCCTGCCCCATCTTCTCGCCACTTCTTCCTGTCTCTTGATTTTAAACTCTCCTTCTTCTTTTCTAGTCCATGAAATTAACGAGATGTATCTTTCATCCTCAAGAAGCTCGAGTAAAAACTCCCACAAATGTATTGTGTTTTTGTATCGAGTTTGCTTTTGTTCTTTCTTGGAATTGCTTTGTTCTGTATGTTCTGTAGATATAAAATTAGAGAAAAACAAAATAAGCAAACAGAGGCGGATTTAGGATTTTTCAAAGGGCGTTGGCTGTTACCTTAGTGCAACAGGAATCAATGAGATAAATCTTTTACAGCAGTTGATTCATTGAGTTTACATGGGACGGAACTTCATGGGTTCAGTCGAACCCCCTAATTAAAAATAAGAGATAGAATAACACGCTGAAAAGGCCTCAGAATACCACTAATACCATTTCTGAGGACCTCGATTTTAAAATTTTTCAACTTCAACTTTATTTATAGAATACTTGTCAATATTCAGCTAAAAAAGGACTGGGGAAGTAAGTCCTCCGGGTACCCTACAGGGGACCGTTTTCGGTGTTGCGTATCTTGAGCGTCCGCCTAATATCCTGTACCCGCCCAAGGTTTTGAAATAATAACAAGAACAAATCGAATCATGACTTCGTAGTTAAGAATTAACTACTTTTGTCAGAATTTTATGTTTCTCTTGGTAGACAGTAATTCTCCAGAGTTTCTTTGGTAGTTAAGTGACATTTCTAGGAAAGCCTCAGGGACTAAGCTATGTGCTACATATTTTCATTTCATTCGATCTGGATTATTGTCAAGGACTTTATCATGAGCCTCTGGCTCGGGTGATCGCGCAAGAACTCCCTGTGTTTGACATTAAAATTACATTTACACTTAATTTTCTTACCATTCAATAGCGAATCACCGCTTTCAATCTTAATCTTATACATGTATAAGAACTGAAATGCTCAAAGGGTATCAACAAAGCAGAACTTTGAAATAGTTTTACGCACGAAAATTTAGTTCACTGTTGTTGTTGCCGCTGTTTTTTTTCCTTTTTGCACGTTGACAAAATTTGATATACGACTTAAGCTGCACAATTTGAGCTTCAATGGAAAAAAATGGCTGGCTTCACCCCTGGTGACCAATACAGGTATATTGTCCATTCAGTTTTGGCAAATTTAACTGACAAGTTTAGAATGCCCATTTAGTTACACCTGTAGTAGGAGCTAGACGCGTTTGATAACCAGAAATGAAGAAAGCGTGGCCTTAGAGTCTACTTGCCGACGACTGAAAGGTCTGCAGTACTCATTTTCGACGAGGAGGGTGCTTTAATATATGAATTTATTTTTGTAGCAATGTGATGTCTTCTAACATGGGTCGGACAGTACCTTATACTTAAACTGCACACTTCTTCTCTGCAGGTCTTTCGGACGTAACGTTTCAGCACAGACAATGGCTTCTCCACGTGTGGCAGGTACACAATTCGCCGTGCCACATGGTCGCGAGCGCCTCATGGCTTTAGGTAGGAATAAATTTCATGCAAATAAAGGTGGTGGTGAATCGATAGGAAATTACAATGAGGAGGGAACATTTGTGCCACGAGTGTACAATGTATTATATTTCTTTACCTTCTTGTTTTTTATTTCGTTTATCGGGAACTTACATGCAAAACTAAAGTTTACAGTTTTTATTATTATGAATATCCTCCTTACTCGTCTCAAACATGACTCCCAAATTCGTCACGTCACTTTTAGAATTTAACCAGGTATTCAGGTAAAAACTTATTTTTTTCAAATGGTCACTGACTCACGTTCTCCAGCTCGAGTAAGTATATTAGTTTTGCCCTAGAATTAGCTGGTGAAGCATGAAAATTAAGTCTCCTGATTCAAAACGTTTCGTTAAGTCTAGGACAATGTGAGTACTTTGAACCCAATTGTCTGTAGTTTGGCTAGTAGAATGCAAATGAACATGTTAGGTTGGGCAAGCTTTGTCCTAAATGTGTGAAATGGGGTTTTAGGTACCTGCAAAATGTCTTGTATCCCACAATCTTAACACGAACCATTTAACAAAATTGCAATTTTTTAAAATCACTGTGTTCGTAACCTGTCTTGATTCTTCCTTACTCATAATAATTACCCTTGCTTATTCTCGCTTTGTTGTCACTTGTTTGATGTTTACCCACTTTACTTCTTTTCTGTGTTTTCCTCCAATTTAGAAGTAATTTTGCACAGTACATAATCACTTCAATTCCATGATAGGTTCTTATCTCAATGAGGCTGAACTTAAAACATGCACCGATGCCTTCATGTAGTGATGATTTTGATTTTTCGGCACCCTTATCTCCTTGTCAGTACTTCAATGTATCGATTGATATTTTTCGATCTTTGGAATGAAGCACATCCCTAAAGTTGCATTTCAGTAGTCACTAAGCTTTTGATTTGTTTTGAAAAACATATTAATAAAACTTTATAAAATTGTTCTCCTGTGTAGTTATTCCGAATAATGCTTAACTCCTTTGCACTAGGGCTAAGTTGGAAAGCCAGAGCCCAACCCTAAAAATATCAATTTATTTCGAATCTAAGCCGTCTTGGAAGCCAAAATTCAATGTTTTCGTTCCATCGTACATTGAATTTGAAGGAAAAGACAAAAAGTCCAAAACCAAACAGCCGGAGAATAAAAGTGATCTGCGCAAGAAATCGCCTTCTCAGTAGGGGAGTTCCGGAGCTCGTTTCTAGCACATAAATTGAAAGCTTTCTTGCTGGGATCGATTAATTCTGTTGTAATTATAGTGTACTCTCGATTTCTTAGTGTAACCTCCAATGCAAAAAAATTGCTTCGATAGTTTGAAAGTTCGAGATATTGGGAGTTAGTTTACAGTCATCAAACAAATCCGAGTGGTTTCAACTTGTGTTAAATTGGGAGGTTCCGGCAAGAACTGTCCCTTTTGCAGTGGAGTTGTTGACTAAGTGAACAGTTCAACCACGACGGCAAAAAGTCAGTGCTTATGCTGTAAAAAGCTGGCGAGAAAACGTAGACTTAAATCACTTATTGCGAGAATCGTGGACTGTGGACCGTCTTGAGGACTGCACTGTCCAGGCGCGTGATGGAAACAGTCAAATCAGCAGCACATGACTGAATTTGATCGCTACAATTTACCCAAGTGTTCAAGCTGACTAAAAAGTAACAGCTTTCGTTTTCCTTGCTAGATTATAGAAATTACGCTATTTTCAAATACATCGATGTTACCTAATATAACAAAGTTTCAACTTAGTACTGGAAACTTTGTGCGGCGAATCACTTAGGCCTACAAAAACTTCAATTTCCTCGTGGTGCAAAGTTCTCGATGGTTCGAGAGTACTGTTGAGTTTATCATTTTGTCACTTGAAAGTCAAAAAACCGTTTCATAAAAGAAAGCACATAGCTTTATGTTTTTTCTATGTTGTAGCCCTCAGGTACAAGCAGCTTGTGTGAGTAATTTATTAAATTGCTTGATTAAACTGCCATTGAATGTCATTTCTCCGCGGGATACACTGTGTGAGTCATTTGTACAGGATCAGAAAGGGTTCATCTGAGAGCTGGGGAATTGGTCAAAATTTAACCTCGTCAGCTGAGAAATAAGGCATTCTGTTTAAGTTAATGCTGAATAATAAGATTGACAAAAATTTTGCACATTTGCCTTGAATGGGTGAACATTTTCTCTGATGCGTAAGAAATCACCGAAATCACTTTTTACATTGGACTAATTGCAGTCGAGATTACAGAATCCCCATTCTCTGCAGACCCACGAATAAGTTTAGCTGAAAGAACTAAAAAGTCACCTCGCTGTTTTCAACAGATTACGTAAGTCTTAAAGTCAGAATATTCTTAATTACCTTACTGACAACTTAATATTTATCAAGCTTTTTGCCCGAGACGCCTTACCTGACATGACTGAAGTGAACTGATAACTATATGATTTCCTTTCAGTGCTGCACGTCTTTAACACAGCCCAGTTTCTTGCTTCACTGATTAGCTTAAAGCACCTGGAAGTGAAATGCAGTTTTTAAATACAGCCTTTTGTTTCATTCAATGAATAAAAGATAACGGCGACCATAGTGCTTTAGCAGAGGTGGAACTCGTGCAGGCAAGCTGTGAGCAGTGTTGCAGATTGTTTCAACATTAAACTGTACCTTCGATGCTTAAGTCGTGTTTAAGTATTTAACTTAACTGCTGGATAAGAGACAAAAGTAACAATTTTAAACACACAAGAATCAGGTCTGCAATAAAAAATGGAGAAACTTAATTAATGCATGCAGTGAAATGATGAATCAGCGTGTACACTTAGTTATGCAGTCGACTGAGCTCGTCGAGACATTGAATTGTGAGCGGTTTTCCCTTACACCGTTTTAAATAAGTTTCTTTTTTACAAGTCGTCATCCAGATGGTAGAATGGACATAGTTTGATCACTTGATCACAAATTTCTTTAGCTTTACTGAAAGTTTTCCTTTGGCGAGGCGCACGTACGCGTGATCTTTACAAACAAGCTAACTCAGAGTTTCGCGCCAATTAACTCACAACATTTCACGACAGGGAAACAACAGACAGGACACCCGTATCTCAAAAAAACCTGGTATTTACTTGCCTGCAAGATAGTTTTCACAACCCCACGCTCATTGACTACGTTTCCGCCACGTTATACAAAATACACAGTGAAGCCTTAGAGATTGATATCGCCTGACCGCATATGAATAAGTTAGCCTATATAAAATTTCCTTATTTACTTATGCAGGGAGTCGGACGTGACCCAGCGTACTTCCGCTAGGCCGCAAGGTTAAATACGCTGATATAGAGTTTCCCAGCTAGCAAACAAGCTTAAAAGTGTTTACAAATTACATACAAACATTCCCTATTTTGCAATGTTAGTATACTTCCACAATACACAACAGCTTTGTTATGAAGTCGATTAGTACAGACACCTCTGATGCATGCCTAAACTCTCCTTTGTATATGTTAATTTCCAAAACCCACCATCTCACCACGTGCCGTGATACGAAAGTGCCCGAACTCAAAATTTGCTCCTATTTCATAAGAAATGACACAATCAAGAGTTTATGCTATAACTGCACGGACTAGTTTAAACCACCTCTAAACGATTTTTGGCAACTTTTTTTGTTCCGGTGAAGCTTCAAGAACTCGTGTAACCGGTTTCCTTTTTGTATGATGGATTCATATATTAAAACTTTTGCTCTCCAGTTTAACTCTCTTACGTACGCCTAGGAATTTAACAGGAAGTTTAGAAAGGTTACAAGCCTTTTCCCGAAGGTCTGATATGACTGGATATCTACGGCACATACACAATACGATACTTCCGATGCTGCTATCTTATTTCATGGCACGTGTGCAAATTCACTTTATGTTGACAAATAACATAATGGATTGGGCTAATATTTTTTTTATACTTGGCCAAGTCCGCTGAACGTACTAGCTAAGCATGCGCATAATTTAACTGGGTAAAGTATCTCTAATATGATTTGGCAACATGTCGAAAAACAAGGTTGCCTGGACTTGATAGCGTTCAGTTGAAAAGTTACATAAGGTGCGATAGAACCTTCTTGTACAGTATAATTACACAGTACCACATGAAAGTACTGCTCAATAGCTTTCATTTGAATAGTCACACACTTGGGTTTCATCCACAGACTTGAAAATTACAACCACCTTGTACAGTATAATAAACAGTACCACATGAAAGTACTGTTCATTGCCTTTCATCTGAATGGGCCACACACTGGGAATTCACTGACCCACAGATTAAGAAGTTAGAACTACTTTGGCAACCATATCTCTCGTATAGTTTAATTTTCAGTTGCTAACACTACTTCTGAATCGACTTACTTAGTTTTAAATGAGGAGCTATGCTGTGATTCTGTGACATACGAATTAAATGGTCTTAAAACTGAACAGTCTCTAAATAGATTCAGGAATAAAGGCTTAAAACTCTATGCTTAGAAAGCAAAAAGCGGTCTCGGCAAGGTCAAATTAGCGACGAGATTAAGGTGGATTGAACTTAGCTAATTACCGGCTGAATGAAATGTCATGCCGACAGTTTTTCAGTCTCGCATTCTTCACTGATAGCTTAGACCCCGTTTACAACATGACCCCCGGGGAAATTTGAAAAGGCTTTTTTCTACGGTTAGGCCTAACGTCTACACTATTCCGACACGAAGATGGAGCCTTTTTTGAAAAACGGCTCTTCAATTAACGTCGGCCTTGCGGTTTAGTGAGGACAGAAGACATTTTTTAAACGGAGCTCTTCGAAATGAGTGGGGTCTTGATAACCTTGTGATTTTGCTCCTGGATATTTTTTCCGGTTTGAGATTTGAGTGCTGCAAAATTTACGGAGAGCTCGATCAGAAATGGGCTGAAGTTAAAACTGATATAGCAAGTGATCGCCAAAAATTTAATCAGTGATAAATGAGATTTTAGTATCTCAGTAGGCCCCCATATCAAGACCGTCTCAAAGGTTATTCACGGAATTGCCGAAAATAACTAATGTGATCATATCATGCACGGCCCAGGATGACTATTTGCAGCAAATCTTGGATTAAACTCCTTATTTTTCAAAGAGCTCTTTTATCTCATTATAATAAGTCAGGGCACGGATAGCATTGGTGTAGAAGGTTCTAATGCAAGAGACGATGATATACGTCTCTTATGCTGATACTGTTATTATCACACGCTTTGCGAAATATCACTGGGTATCAATGGCAATTTCAATATCAAAACTTCCCATACAATGCTACTGTATTCTCTTGTAGGCATGTAATAAGACATGTAATGATATGTTACAAGCAAATTCCAGGAGATTTGAAGTTAACTTTGAACTTTGGAAATACAAGGCTCAATCACGGTAGTTTAGCCACGAACAAAATTATCTTTTATTAAAGTAAAGGGATATCGAATGGTCTTTGAGAGCATTTGTGAGTGTGAACATGAGCAGTGATCAGATCTGTGAGCAGCGAGCTTTTTAGAAGGCAAATTGCAGCGGTGAGCACTTGGTAAATTTTGCGCCAATTAATCGGGCCTACTCCTTTAAAACAGTACAACAGACGCAAAATTGTAGGCGACATGTTAACATCTTATCGCGGATCAGCCAATCCCATGTTTTATGCCAAGAAAAAGCTAAAAGCTACCAACAAGCGTTTTTTTGCGAGCACTTTTAAATTAAATGGGACCATTCGATATCCCTAATTAAGCGAAACCCGAACATAATAGTTTACTTAAATAGAAGAGCAAACAGATGATTAAACCATAAAAGAGCAAAGATGGTTAAGAATGGACTAAGATTAATTAACGCAAGGTTCACAAACTAACTTAAAAAAAAATTAAGGCTAAACCTTTCAGATGCTCAAATCGTGACCCATATAGCTCCTTAAGGAGAGTATTTTCCCGGCTCTACGACTAGAACCACCAAAAAGAGTAGAAAATTTATTAGATTTAAGAACTGCAAAGTTCTAACAACTTCCATTACTTACCTCAACTGTACAGCTCTCGTACTGATGTAACCAAGAGTCAAAGAGATCTTTTGTCCAAGATTGCTGGCTTACTCTTTTATTACTTTTCGTTCACCCATGATGTTTTGCAGTGTTCATTATATTATTTCACACGTGTGAGTAATTGAAGAACTTAAAGGGTGTCCAGCCACCCGGGCAGTATGAACAAAAGAACATTAAATCTGCTACCTGTGCAAGTTTCTCGGCGTCTTTTAAATCTCGAGTTCCAGAACGTTTTCATTTATTATTGATGCTAATGACCGTGTCGGTTTCATTAGTGTGTCAATTTGCTTTTAACGGTTCTAAAACAAAGAAAACTCGCAAACAATTATCTCGAGTAATCCCGAGTTAAGAAGAAACCCCGAATCGCCGAGCGGAGAAACCAAAGGAAAACCTTTTTTTTTTTACAAATTCCGCTGTTGGTATAAGTGGAAAATTGTGAATTCACGACACCTCAGAAAGAAGCCGAGAGCAACCGGCCAGCCTATGCTTTTATTCGCGTGGAATGGTGGACTGCAGTGGTTTCACGTGATCGAGTGACATGGCGAAGAAGAGCTGTCGCGGGCCCAATAACCAATAACCCCAGGGAGGATATGCCCAAAAGTGAAGAGAAGTTATAAACTCCATGTTATATGACCTTTTAGCATCCAAGTCCAGAGGCTCGAAATAAGAAAATTTTAACTCGTAACTGTTCTTTTGCCGGCGTGCCAATTCTAGCTTTCATAGTTTCATTGATTTTTAACCAATTTCCCTCTCAACAGGTGTTACCTTCAAGAAGCTTTGGAATGTGTTTTTTATTGTTCAGATCACTTCTTTCCCACACGCAACGAATCGATATTCGCTCCATTTCAGAGAGCTCGCTTAAGAAAACAAGTTGATGGAAAATAGTTCTAATTAAAAGCCATGTGGCCGTTATTAATGCCCGCCTACACCAACACACCAGGCTGAATATTCTTATTTTTCTGTCAATTTTAGGCTGAAATATTCTTGTGAATATTCCTAGATTCTAGGAATACGAAGTGAACTATGCCAACGCAACATCAGATTATCTGTTTTAACATGGCGTTGATTGCATTAAAGTAATTTTGGAACGGCACCTTACAGGAAACTAACACAGCCTGATATGAGGCACAAAGCGGCAGAATTGTTATACTGTTAGTATTGCTTTTGTTTTGTTTGGCTAGTTTTGCAGTTTAGAGAAAGACAAAATTTTATACGGTTTAGCTAGGAACACTATAATTGTATCGTATTTACAATCAGTTTTCAACACATAAAATTGTATTCTTTTTTATTAAAATCTCTGCCTTGAGCTTTGTTCTTACGATATTCTTAAAATGTTGCAAATCATCAGCCTCGATATTCTTATAAAATATATTCCTTGAAATTAAGAAAAAGAGTGTATCAACTATTTCAAAAAAAGACATAAACAGGGAAATAGGTTAAATTGTGTTGTTTACATTGCTGCAGAGAAAACTCACGTCTAAATGTCATTAGCCCGGATTTCAGATATCAGACCACAGCTGCAAGCCTCAAGTATTGATATATCAGTTGATATTACGATATCAAGCCACAGCCGCAAGTAGAGAGTTCGGCGTTTCTTTAACTGGCAAAAGGAGGCTAAAAGACATCTCGGAAGCAATAGTGCGCTTAACAAGTTTAGATATAAAAATCATGACTAGAAAATCAAAACAAAAATCAAGGCTCATTCTCTAGTGTTAATATTGAATACCCGTATTTATTTAATTCATGATTGTATTTATCATAACGTTCTCTTTTCATCATTCCTTGCATCATTAATCCTACTTACCACTGCACTATTTCGCCGGAATCATTGTACCTGCTTGCTTATCTGTTAATTTGCTAAGGTGATTCCTCAGAAATAAAAGTTACCGATGAATTTTTCTGAAACTTTTCCAGAACGTTCTCTACCAAGCACTGTTTCGAGAAAAACAATAAAAATGATAGGTCACCATGCTCGCTGATGAGATATGATGGGCCAATCTTACCCCATTTAATGCCTGAACTGGTGCTAATCACGTGCGTTATTCATCGGTCCACGTTATATTTTGCGGTAGCTGGAAGCTCAGTCTGTTTATGTAATACTTGGCAAAACACTTGACAAGTAGAAAGTGTCGAGCATAATGGAACAATATCATATAAAATTTTTCAAAAAATCACAACTTTTAAAGCGACGTGGACGTAAAGGTTCGTATATGCGGTTTTCGTGGTCATAATTTACACCCCAGAGTATCGGTACTGTGAACGCTTTCACCCATATCTTTTTTTCCGTCCGATAAATTTTAAATTCTTTTAAATTAAAGAGGACAATATGTACACTATTATTATGTAATAAAAAATATAGCCACCATGCTCGTTTAAGAGAAAACGAGCAGTTGTTTCGCCATAAAACTTAGCTTGAAGGAAATTTCTTACGTTGTGTACGTGCACGCGCCCATTTGCGCGTGCTGGTGACGCGAAAATCGTGCGCAGTAGGGATGCGCGATGCAATACTGAGAAATCACCTTAATTTTATTCTTTCCTTTTATTTTGACCTAATGTATTATCAGTTCTTACAATACCCGCCTCAATTAACTTACGCTATTCGCGGGTAGTGTGAGTTGAGATATGTAATTTGTAATGGAAATAAAGAAACAGAATAATAAACTGTATAATTATTTGCCTTCAAAGAAAGACTAATTTACTTATCTTTCTTTACGCTGTCGAAGATGCATTCTACGTACCAGACGATGCTTTCGTGTACACACGCTTGTATACACCATTAATTAACCAGTCATTACTTAAAAGTTGAAACTGCCCATTTTTCTAGTCAGGTCTATTGCACCTGAAGAACGTCAGTTCGCATTAATTTTTCAATGTTCGGCTTTTGGGAAGGATAGCAACAGAGAACTTGGTGTTTCAAAGAGCTCTTCATTGAAATGTATCCCATTTACATTTGTAACTTCAGTTCAGTAGCGGTTAGCGAATAGTAGCAATTTTCATATACAAATCCGGAAACGTGAAGAATCTGGGAAGTTTATAATCACCCAGCAGTCTCATGTTTCAAAATACAGTGTGCATTATCTGTGCATTGAAAGGTTGGTTATGGGAAGTCGTTGGCAAATCTAGTCATACTTGCATAGTGAGATGTTTGCCTGTTTCCTTGCATGCCGTGTATACACATTTGATATCCACTAATTCCCTAAAGCAGGGCGGTTCTAAAACAACAGCTAAGGCAAGGTCATCTTTATTTAGGCAGGGTAGCCTCATCAGCCATAGCTAGTCACTATTCGGTTTGTACTTCATGTATGTGTGTCGTTACAACGCGTGCTACACTGAAAAAGGTTAGTTTTTCCTCTCCTGTCGAAGACTCCTGACCCTCTTTTAGCTCTTAGGTGCAACATGTGTAACTAAAGTGTTGATCGAAGTGTTGAAATAAAGAGAATACCTCAGAACGGACTTCATGACAGGTAAATAAAGGGGAAATCTACTGCCCAACTTCGCCCTGTCAGAACCATGATTTGTCCTGAAGTTATGAAGTCAACGGGTTGATAGTCATCAAAAGCAATTAGAAAACAGTCCTAAGAAAGCACGCGCGCTGATTGGTTAAAAATTGTGTTTGTATAACTCGATGGAGACACAGAACTAGCGCGCGCTGTTGACGAAGTGATGGCGCGAGCAAAGAGAATTTACATCTTGATAATCAAAGTTAACAAGTTGTTTTCCTTTTTCTCGTCGTGGTGTTTTCTAAAAGAAATAGAAAACATGTACTCTGTGTTTCTATCGAGTTATACAAACACTCGTGAAAGTTTGGGAGAACTCGAAAAAGCTGTGGGAACACGAGCCGCAAGCGAGTGTTCCCACAGCATTTCTCGTTCTCCCAAACTTCCACTCGTGTTTGTATAACTCGATAGAAACACGGTACATGTTTTCTATTTCTTAAATGTAAATTCTATACTTTTTAACAAATAAAGAAGCCTAAGCAGCGTATTCTACATTTTTCGAGTGTTCTCAAATATCCAGAGTATTTTATGCTATAGATTTTACATGCGCAAAACGATAAGACACGCTTATTCTATGTTTTATACTTTGATAAAACATGGGTTTCTGGCCAATCAGAGCGCGCGAAGGGTCCTGTCCATATTATAAAGGCTAATAATGCTATAGTTACCTCGGCTCAAGACTGGCTGTGATAATATATTTCGCTATGTAGCTTCACGGAACCGTTTGCAAACTCTCCAAAGGCTTCATGAGTCTCTTTTGCCAGGTCGGTACCGTTTTAAGGCTCTATTATATTTGGACTTCCCATGGGGGTGTGACGTGAAGCGTGCTATATTTCCGTTAAACGTCCGGTCTTGCATCATATTTTATGTTTATCAGCCTCGTGTGTTCTTGTTATCATAGCCGGAAACACGTACATCCATGCCCAAGTTTAGTTTCAGTCATTGTTCAATATGACGCAGCAAAAATCACTTTCAGTCTCAGTTCATTTGCGATAAGATATTTCCTTCCTGATGTATCCACTAATTAATGGTACGTGCTCTACTAATTCACTGAGACCTGGCGAAGCTTCTCAAAAAATTTCGGAGGGGATGCGCCGCGCAATTCTTCAAGAAATCTTACTCTGTCCCAGATGATCAAAGTATGCGATTTTCCAGTCCTATTTCATATCTAACCCAGACTCAATGCTCTATTCAGACTAGCCTGTGTACAGCCTCCCCTTCCCTTTGAGGGAAGGGGCGGCTGTACACAGGCTATATTCAGACCAGACCACTCGTCAAATGAGATGATCCCGATTTAACTTTAGAAAACAGTCCTGAGAAAATAAACACGCGCTGATTGGTTAAAAATCATGTTTCTATAACACGATAGAAACACAGAACTTGCACGAGATGCTGACATAATGATGGCGCGAGCAAAGAGAATTTACATTTTGATGATCAAAGTAAACAAGTTGTTTCCATTTTCCTCGTCGCGGTGTTTTCTAAAGGAATAGAAAACATGCTCTCCGTTTTCCTGTCGAGTTATAGAAACACTTGAGAAAGTTTGGGAGAACTCGAAAAGGCTGTGGAAACACTCGCCTACTGTCCGTGTTCCCACAGCATTTCTCGTTCTCTCAAACTTCCAATCGTGTTTCTATAACTCGATAGAAACACGGTACATGTTTTCTAATGTTTAATAGTTATTACGAAAACCAACTCGACCATGCCAGCGTACAGAACATACACCCAATCATTTTCAGACTACAGTGGTCCAAATTTATACCTATTTTCTCTCCTCAAGAGCGCAAAAACCCTATCTTAGCTTTAGGGTTACAAATACATGATACATAGCTTAGACAAAGGAGTGCTCTGAGATCGTTGGGTTTGAAAAGACAATTGAACGATCTTTCCCGGTAGCTCTCATTTCTTAATAGGAATGGCTATTCAAGACTTGCTAGGGAAAGGATTTTGTCCATGAAAGTGTGATTTACGAGTCTCGCGCATAATGCAAAATGTCTAATGAGAGAACCCGATATCGATTCTTATTCAGCGTTTTCTCTCTACGTTTCCGGCGCCATCGAGCAATGACAACGTATATTTGGAGGTACAGATAAACTCTGTTGCCTTACGCTAGAGAACGAATACTAATTTAACATCTCAGTGTACTGTCCAGTTTCACTCCTTACTGATTTGCACTTTGTAGAGTAGAGTCTGATAAATAGAAAAGACTCACTTTTTACTGGCCTAAGCGTGGTCCTCACTTAGGACACAAGCATGTAAGAACCTTATGCGCTAGTGAGACTGCTGCGATGGAAGCAGAAGAAGAAGCTTTCTTCTTCTGCATGTGTCGCTGTTATGTCCTCTCAGGACATGATTGACATAAGCATACTCCGCGCGCTCGCTGATTGGCTGAAAATCTTTCACCCATGTTGCTGAAACTTCTGCTTAACTTATGCCAACATCGGCTCTCACTGGAGATAACAGTGACATAAGTACATAAAAGCAATAACGCAAGGTTTTGATTTTCTCAGTTGCGATTATGCTCATGTTAAAGTGCGTCGTTTGCTGCAGACCTGTAGATCAGTGACCTTCGAGGAAAACATATCACTGAAAGAAGATTCTCCATTCTGACTACCCGCGCCTGTTTCTTGCTATGATTCTTGTGAGAATCTGGTAGTGCATCAAGACAATGTTCACTTGATGCCCTACTTCTTTAAATCATCTGCCTGCTTTGCAAAGTACTACAATTTCAAAGAGACAGAGGTGGATCACTTCAGAGGAAATTCAAAAGAGGTCTAAGGGGCACAAACGTTTAAAATTTACTAATGATGAACCCAATGGAAGCCCAATACCCTTGAATTCGTTAAAAATAGAAAACTTCGTTAAAAAACATCCATACATTTTCAACGCTGTAATGCTGTACTAACATATCCTTTATCTACAAAACCGACGTAACACCTTTGAATACACGCTTATACTTCAGATGTTAACTAGGTTTCAAAAAGCGGTTTCATTTTTTTCCTTTCTCATTTCCTTCCTCGATATCCGTCAGTTTTAGGGGGTCAAATGGACACCCAAACTGAATCTAGCGGAAACTCTTACTCCGACGCACTAGTAGACAAAAGTAAGCAAGAAAATAGAAATGGTTCGCTTTGAGAACCACAAAATTACGCCAATGAAAGTATTTGATCAGAGGGAAGCAGCAGTGTTCGTAAAATAGAAATAGAGAGACTTTTCCTTAGACTAGTGGCTAATTATAAACAGGACAACGTTTAACTTGCTATCATGTAGCAGGTAATTGCGCGATAACGGTTCCCACTTACCCGTTTAAATTATTGTAGGA
>JAHPZR010011155.1:0-34685 GCA_019787425.1 Platygyra sinensis | reverse complement strand
GGAAAAGAGAGAGAGAGTGGTTTATATTAATACTCTGATATGGCTTTTTTCACAGGCGAAACATGAGTGTAAATTAGATGCTAAGGGTAGACTGGTTTTACCTTCAAGGCTTAAATCAGTCTTGCCTGAAGCTTCTAAGAAAAGTATAATAGTCAGAAAGGGTTTCGAATCTAATTTGATATTATACCCAATTACCGAGTTTCAAAATATTTATACAAGAATAAACTCATTAAATGAGTTTAGTTCTGAACAGCGTACAATTAAAGAGAAATTTATTTAGTGGTATTTCTCAAGTTGATTTTGATTCAAATGGTAGATTTTTAATTCCAAAAAAATATGATATCTCATTGTGAATTGAAAAGAAGTTATTTTAATAGGAGTTGTGTAATATAATAGAACTTTGGAATCCAATGACATATAAAAATAACTTAATTAAGGATAGTAAAGAATTCTCTTCCCTTGCTCAAAAAATTTAGATATTTAATGATTTATGAAATACCATGTTCAGTTTTACTTAATGAATCAGTTAATGGATTAAGTATCAAACCTTCAGGAACCTATGTAGATCTAAACTTTTGGTGGTGGTGGACATTCTAAGTTAATTTTAGAAAAAATTAAATTTAAATGGTAAATTATTTTCATTGTGATACAGATGATGAATGCTATTAAAGAAAATAAAATTAAAAATGATAATTTTCAATTAATTCAAAGTAATTTCAAGTTTTTTGATCTTCATATAAAAGAAAGAGGAATAATAAAGTAGATGGAATTTTAGCTGATTTAGGAGTTTCATCTCATCAGATGGATAATAAAGAAAGAGGATTCTCTTATATGGGTAATAACAAATTAGATATGAGGATGTCAATTAAAAATGATCTATCTGCGGAGGAATTATTAAATAATTATGATCAAAATAGCCTTCAGAATATTTTATTTGAATATGGAGACATTAAAAAATTCTAAAATAATTGCTAAAGAAATTATTTCTTACAGAGAAAAGAAAAGAATAAGAATAATGAGGATCTATTTGAGGCAATTCAAAGCATTTCAGAAAAAAAGTTGAGTTATAAATTTTTATCGAAACTCTATCAGGCAATAAGAATTGAAGTAAATGATGAAATAAATTCATTGAAAGAGATGTTAGAGAAATCAGTAGAATTTTTGAATAGCTCTGGAAGGTTAGTTTATAATTTCTTATCATTCTGTAGAAGATAGATTAGTTAAAAACTTATAAATAAGTCAAGTTTTAATTCTGATTTTAATAAAGACTTATATGGGAGAAAAATAGAATATTTCAAGAGAATAAATAAAAAGCCCATAGTTTTCCAACTGATGAGGAAAAAGCTTTAAATACACGATCAAGAAGTGCTAAACTTAGAATAGGAGAGAAATTATGAGTATAAAAGAAAATATAAATAATCTATTAGCACATTAAAAATCAATTACCTGTCTCATTTAATTTTGACATATTTAAAGTTATATACTTACTATTTTTTTAATTATATATATAAGTAATCAGCACTCAGTTGAAAAAAAGATTAGAGAAATTAGTCAATTAGAAAAAGAAGTTGAAGAGTTAAGAACAGAACTATATAACTCTTAATAATAATTACATGTTTTCAAGAAAAGAAACAGAAAATTTAAAAAGAGTTAAAAATTTAAAGTTACAGAGTTCAAAATTACCACCTGAAAAAATTACTGTTAAAGAATGAATAGTAAAAAAAGAAATATTATTTAGAGTCAAAATAGCTTTTGCGTTTTTATTAGTTATAAGTTTGGCTATAGATATAGTATTTTTAATCTCCAGTTTGGAGAGGGTGAATATTGGCAATACAAATCTGAAAATATCAATTTTAAGTTTGATAATATTAAAGCTAGTAGAGGAAATATTTTATCTGATGATGGTAGTATTCTTGCAACTTCATTACCATTTTATAAGGTTGCGTTAGATCCTTCAATAGCATCACAAAATTTATTAGATGAAAATTTAGATTCTCTAGCATTTTTACTTTCCTCTTTTTTTAAAGATAAAACCGCAAGTCAGTATATAAAATACTATTCTTACTGCTAGAAAAAATAAAAGGAGATATCTATTGTTAAATAGAAAAAAAAATTGACTATCAAGAAAAAAAGAAAAAATTAGCTAGATGGCCAATCTTTAGGGATGGAAGATTAAATGGGGGAGTTCTATTCGAAAAAAAAGATGAGAGGTTTAGACCTTTTTCTAAATTAGGGTATAGAACAATAGGGTCTGTAGATGAAAATAATAAAGGAACTGTCGGGCTAGAATACAGTTTTAATTCTTACTTAGATGGAAAAGACGGAAAAATTTTAACTCAGAAATTAGCAGGAAATCACTGGATGCAATTTATGACGGCTCCGAAATTCAGCCAAAAAATGGATATGACATTATAACAACAATAAATGTCAATTTGCAAGATATAGCTGAGTCTGCTCTTCTAAAAGGTTTAGAATTAAATGATGCAGACTATGGATCTGTTATTCTTATGGAAGTTAAAACTGGAGAAATAAAAGCGATTTCTAATTTTAGTAAAAAATAAATCAGGTTTACTATACTGAAAATTATAATTATGCGATTCAAGGAATGCATGAGCCAGGTTCTACTTTTAAATTAGCTAGCTTATTAAGCATATATTGAGGAAACTAATAGATCAGTAGATGATAGTGTGGATACTGGAGAAGGAGAATTAAGATTTTATTAACTGAAATTATGAAGGACCATAAACCTGGTGGATTGGAAAGATTACAATTAAAGAGACATTTGAAAAAAGCTCAAATATAGGAGTAGCCATGTTAATTGATGATACTTTTAAGGACAAGCCTCAGAAATATCTAAATTATTTAAAAGAAATTCGGATTTAGTGATAATTTTAATTTTCAAATCTTTGGTTCTTCAAAACCTCAAATTAAAAATTATTCTGATTCTACGTGGAGTAAGGTTTTCTTTACCATGGATCGCTCATGGATATGAACTGATGCTTACTCCTCTTCATACATTAACGTTTTATAATGCTATTGCTAATGGAGGGTATTACATTGAACCTTCAGATTGTTAAAGAAGTAAAAAATGCAAATGAGACAATTCAAGAGTTTAAAAAATCATCCTCAGAAAAAATAGCAACAAAAAACTCAATTAAAATTATGAAGTCTTTACTAGAGGGTGTAGTTGAAAATGGAACTGCTGATAATATAAAACATAGTAATTATAAAATTGCTGGTAAAAACTGGAACTGCAAAAAAAGTTGTTAATGGGAGATATGTAAATAGATATTACACTTCATTTGCTGGCTTTTTTCCATCTGAAGATCCAAAATATAGTTGTGTTGTTGTAATTGATAATCCAAAAAAATATAGAATTGGTGGTAGTGATGTTTGCCGCTCCAGTATTTAAAGAAATAGCTGACAAAATATTTATATCCGATGAAAAATATTTTGCTGAAATTAAAGATGAAGAATTTAAATTCTCTTTTCCACAGATAAGATCTGGATATAGAAAAAGATCTTGTCTACTTATCCAACAATATGGCATTATCTAACCATTCAACGGATGAAAGTGATTGGGTTAGAACTAAATTAGTAGATAATTCAATTATTGGGAAAAGATAAATTCTAATTCTATATATATTCCAAATGTAGTTGGAATGACCTTAAAAGATGCTATTTTTTATTAGAGTCGAGAGGTTTGAAGTATCTTTTAAAGGCAAGGGAAGAGTTAAATATCAAAATGTTCCCCCAGGTAAATTATCAAAAAATTTAATTCAATTAATATAAATTTCAGGATGAAAAAATTAATTGAAATTTTAGAGGGTACAAAAATATTATCATCCAGTGGTGACTTAGATAAAATATTCATGGCATTACCGATAATTCAAATGATGCCAATAAAAATTTTCTATTTTTTGCAATTAAGGGAAATGATTTTGATGGTCATGAATTTATTGAGGGACGCAATATCAAAAGGTGTAAGTACAATTGTTTGCACTAAACTCCCAGATAATTTGCATAAAAAAGTTACTTTCATAATGGTTTAAAGATATAAGAGAATCTGTTATTATAATATCTTCAAATTATTATGAAAATCCTGATAAGAAAATAAAAATCATAGCAGTTACTGTCACAAATGGTAAAACATCTATAGTATATTTCTATATCAATTTTTAAGTCTATTAATATAAAAGTGGTATGATGTCTACAATAGAGAATAGAATAAATGATATTATTTTAGATGCTAAACTTACAACACCTAACCCTATTGAATTTTTAAAAATTCTAAATCAATGGTTCTAAAAATTGTTGAATATTGTTTTATGGAGGCTAGTTCACATGCTATTCATCAAAAAAGGATAAATGGGAAAAAGATCTTTGCTGCTATTTTTTCAAATTTATCTCATGATCATCTAGATTACCATCAAACATTTAAAAATTATATAGATGCCAAAAAAAAATTTTATTTGACGATTTAGAAAAAGACTCATATTCAATCATCAACCTAGATGATAAAAGATCAAATTATTTGATTCAGAATACAAAATCCAAGGTTCTAACTTATGGACTAAAAAATATTTCTGATTTTAATGCTAAAATAGTTGAAAGTACCAGCGAAAAGTATAACATTAAATTTTGGAACTGTAGATGTTACTTTTAATGTTATAGGTGATTTTAATGCATATAATATATTAGCCGTATATTCTCTTGCTAATATTTTAAAAATTGATAATGATATTATTCTTCAAAAATTATCCAAATTAAAATAATCCAAGTGGTAGATTCGAATTTTTAATTGGAGAAATAATCAAATTGGTATTGTTGATTATGCTCATACGCCCGATGCTTTAGAAAATGTTCTAAAAAATATTTAAAATTTAAGAAAAATAAAAAGCTCATAACAGTTGTTGGTGCTGGTGGAGATAGAGATAAATCTAAGAGATCAAAAATGGGAAAAATTGCTTCTCAATATAGTGATTTTGTCTTTTTTACTTCTGATAACCCAAGAAATGAAATGAAAATGATATAATATCAGATATTATTAATGGTGTTTGTAGATGATAATTATGAAA
This sequence comes from Platygyra sinensis, assembly GCA_019787425.1. NCBI lineage: Eukaryota > Metazoa > Cnidaria > Anthozoa > Scleractinia > Merulinidae > Platygyra > Platygyra sinensis. The sequence continues at coordinate 29,607 of JAHPZR010011155.1, read as the reverse complement.
TTGAAATTGATAGAAAGATTGCTATAAAAATGGCCTTTCAAAAATTTAAAACTAATTCAATTATTCTAGGTGCCAGGTAAAGGACATGAGAAAATATCAAATTATTGGAGGACAAATCATTACCACATGATGATAAAGAAATTATTAAAGAGTTTAATTTTATAAATAATGTTATATAACCTATTTGAATATTTAAATATAATTACGATTTAGTTGGATCTGGAGTATTTCAATATCTTTCATTTAGGGCTGGAATGGCTGCTATATTTTCTTTGATAATTAGCATTTTATCGGTAAAAAAATAATAGATATACTAAGTAATTTCCAATTATCAGAGAATATAAGGGATTTAGATTTAGATGGACAAATAGAAAAAAAAAGGAACACCTACAAATGGGTGGAATTATTATTTTATTTCTATTCTTATCCCAACAATTCTATTTGCAGATCTTGACAATATCTATATCCCAGATAATGTTATTAGTTACTGTTTTTGTTGGTTCAATTGGATTTATAGATGATTATCTAAAGATTAAAAATAAAATAAGGATGGACTAAAAGGAAGATTCAAGATAATAGGCCAGGTAATTATAGGTATAATTGTATCTTATATAATTATAACTAGTGATTCTATAGTAGTTAGGAATTTTACTGAATCAATTTCTCAAGAAAATCTCAAAGAAGGTATTGAACATTATGATACAAAAGACTTAATCACAACAATTCCTTTTGTAAAGGATAATGAATTTGACTACAAATGGTTATTACCTGACGCTTTTCATGATTATACAGGATTATATATAGCTTAATAATAATATTTATAATTACTGCTGTATCAAATGGAGCTAATATAACAGATGGCTTAGATGGACTAGCTGCTGGCACATCAGCAATTGTTGGAATTACTTTATCAATATTTATTTATTTATCTGGAAATATTATTTTTTCTGACTATCTAAATATTCTTTATATACCAAATATTGGTGAACTAGTTATTTTTTCTTTTGCTTTTGTTGGTGCATGTATTGGTTTTATATGGTATAACTCTTATCCTGCTCAAGTATTTATGGGAGATACAGGTAGCTTATCTATTGGTGCAATTATTGCTGTTTTAGCAATTATTGTTAAAAAAGAATTATTGATTCCTCTTCTTTGTGGAATATTTTTGATCGAAAATTTATCAGTAATTATTCAAGTACTTTATTTTAAACATACAAAGAAAAAATATGGTGAAGGGAAAAGACTTTTTCTTATGGCTCCGTTACATCATCACTATCAGAAAAAGGTATTCATGAAACTAAAATAGTTGCTAGATTTTGGATGGTTTCCATTTTACTAGCAATTATGACTTTGGCAACTTTAAAATTGAGATAAATTGATTGAATGGTTAAAGAGAAATATTCAGGGAGATAAATATATTTGGTTAATTGCTATCATTCTATCAGTAATAGGTTTACTTGCAGTTTATAGTGCAACTAGTTTTACTTGCATTTCAACACAAAAGATGGAAATACTGAATTTTTCTTAATTAAACATTTTTTATTAATTGCTTTCAGTTTTGTAGCCATGTGGTTTGCTCATAAAATTGATTATAAATATTATTCAAAGATTGCATTAATTGGTTTATATGTTTCAGTGCCTTTATTAATATAACTTATACGTTTGGAGTTAATACTAACGAAGCCTCTAGATGGATTAGTATTCCAGTAATTAATATGGCTTTTCAACCATCTGATCTCGCAAAACTTTCTTTAATAGTTTATTTATCAAGTTTTCTTGCAAAAAAACAATATGACTTAGATAAAATTAAAACTTTAATTATTCCATTTATTTGGATAGGAATAATATAGTATGTTTATAGCTTTAGCTAACTTATCAACAGCATTGATTTTAGGAGCTACATCTATTCTTTTAATGTTTATTTCAAGAGTAAAAATTTCTCATCTTCCCTCTTAATATTCTTTGTATTATTTAGTGGAGGAATTGCGCTATTAACAGGCCAAAGAGGCTATACTGCGATTAGTAGGGTTGAAGATTTTATAAATAAAAAAAACCGACCTTATCAACTTGAGCAAGCATATATAGCTGTATCAACTGGTGGTCTATTTGGTAAAGGTCCTGGAAATAGCAATCAGAAAAATTTCCTTCCACAATCATCTTCAGATTTTATTTACGCTATAATAGTCGAGGAATACGGTTTTATCATGGGTATTTCAGTGCTTTTGCTGTATTTACTTTTATTGTATAGAGGACTGAAAATATTTATTAACTCAGATAGGCCTTTCGGCGGATTATTAAGTGCAGGCCTAAGTTTTGCTCTTGTGATACAAGCAATCACTAATATGTGTGTAGTTGTTGGATTGCTTCCAGTTACAGGAGTTACTTTACCACTTGTAAGTATGGGAGGAACATCTCAATTATTTACGGGAATTACGATTGGAATTATATTAAGTATAAGTAGGGAAAATGAAAGAGAATCAAGTTATGCATAAGCCAAAAAAAATTATTTTATGTGGAGGTGGTACTGGGGGTCCACATATTCCCAATGATAGCAATTGCTGAAGAATTTAAAAAAGTAAATTTAGAAAATAAAATTTTATTTGTTGGATCTAATGATAGAATGGAAATGAAAATAATTCCTAAATATAATTTTCCAATATATGGATTATGGATATCTGGAATAAAGAGATCTTCACTAATTCTAAATATTTTATTTTTGGGAATTCCTTTTATTTTGAAAAATATTACTCTTCCATTTAAAATATTGTTTTCAGTAATAAATCAATATATATTTTAATAAAGTTTAGACCTGATTTTGTGATTGGTTTTGGAGGATACTCATCTGGTCCTTTTTTATTAACCTCTCATTTTCTAAATTTTAAAACTGCTATTCAAGAACAAAATTCATATCCAGGCCTAACTAATAAAATGTTGTCAAAAAGATAAAATATATATTTACAGCATATGATAAAATAAATAATTTTTTTAGTACCAATACAGTTTTCAATTTTGGAAATCCAATTAGAAATTTAAAAATAAAATCAAATGAAAATGCTCATAAATATTTTGGGTTAGATAGTTCTAAAAAAGACAATTTTAGTATTAGGAGGAAGCTTAGGTGCTAAAAATATAAATGAAGGAGTTTTAAATAATATTTCATTAATTAGAGAATCTTCATATCAAGTTATTTGGCAAACAGGTAAGTTTTATTATAAAAACATCCTATCAAAAAACATTAAGGATAAAAAAATAATAATTAAAGATTTCATTAATAGGATGGACCTAGCTTATAGTGTATCAGATATAATTATTTCTAGGGCAGGAGCTATTGCAATTTCTGAATTATGTGTAATTTCTAAACCTTTAATTTTAGTGCCATCGCCTAATGTAGTAGATGATCATCAAACAAAAAATGCAAAAGCAATATCAGAAAAAGGGGGATGTGTTCTAATTAAAGATTCAGATGCAAAAAATACAATGTTAAAAACAGCTTTTGATTTATTTGAAATAAAAGTAAAATGGATAGTATGAAAAAATCACTATCAAAATTATCTTCTCCTAATGCTACTCAAAAGATTGTTAATAAATTTATGAGATAATATGATAAATAAAATTAAGAACGGATTATTATTTATTATTTTAATTGTTTTTGTTTATTCATTAGTTCTTTTGTTTAAAAATAATGACAGTTCTAGTTTTAATAGGTTAATTATCAATGTTGACAGTTCATTTTTAGATAAAACTTTTATTGAAAATTTTGTTTCAAAGGAATTTCATCTGATTCACAGATATCAACTATAATGAATTAGAAAATAAGTTTTCATCAATTTCACATGTAAAAGGAGTAGCTATCTATAAAGATTTAATAGGAAACTTAAATATTGGAATTAGTCAATATGATCCAATAGCTAGAATCATATCAGGAAAACTTTCAGGTAACTATATAAATAATGAAGGACATATTTTTCCTATTTCTTCAAGATATTCAAAAAGAGTTCTTCTGTTACATTTGAATGATGAATTTTCGAATGATAAAAAAATGATTTCATCTGAATTTGGAAAAGATTTATTGGAAATGATAAATTATATTAATAATGATAAGTTCTTTTCTAAAATAATTTCAGAAATAGAGATAAATTCAAATAAAAATATTGTGATTCACCCACAATTTTCAAAACAAAAAATTATTTTTGGGTATCCCGATGATTTGGAAGAAAAGTTTGAAAAAAATTAATCTTTTCTACAATAAAATTGTTCCTGCAAAAGGCTGGAATACTTATAAAACGGTCAACGTTAAATTTAAGAACCAAATTATTTGTGATAAAAGCTAGTAAATGGAAAAGGAGAAAAAATATTATACTGCGTTAGACATTGGGACTTCAAAAATATGCGCGATTATAGCAGAACAAACTGAAAATAATAAGTTAAGTATTATTGGATTTGCAGAAACCGATTCAGAGGGAGTATCAGAAGGAATGATTCAAATCTAATCAAAGCAACATCAAAGATCAAAGAAGTAGTTCAAAAAGCTAGTGAAATGGCTAATGTACCTATTAAAGATGTTAATGTTGGTATTGCTGGTAAACATATAAGAAGCTTTAGTACTCACCATTCTATTGGTTTACAAAATAATGAAAATGAGCCCATAGAAATAAATTCAAATCATGTCAAAAGACTTGAGGAAAGATCTAAAATGGCTGTTATTCCTACTAATCATAAAATTATACATAGCATGCATCAAAAATTTACAATTGATGAAGATCATGATTCTGTAGATCCAATTGGTGAATTTGGAAAAAAATTAGAAGCAGATTTTCATATTATCAGTGCAAATAAAGTAGATATTAAAATAATGGAGGAATCTATTAGAAGATCAAATGTAATATGTAAAAATTTAATTTTGGAACCATTGGCATCTAGTCTTGCCCTGCTCGATGAAAATGATAAAGAAGATGGGATATGTCTAGTTGATATTGGAGGAGGTACAACTGATATTTCAATTTTTCATGATAATATAATTAGACATACTGCAGTAATTCCTTTGGGCGGAGATATTGTGACTCAAGACATTAAAGAGGGACTAGGATTACCAAAACATCATGCTGAGGCTCTAAAAATTAAATTTGGAAAAGCCTTATATGTCAAGAGGCCTGTAAAGGAATTTGTTAAAATAAAAGGAGAAGGTCAGAGAGAAGATAAAAAAATATTACTTGATAATTTATATAAAATTATAGAGGCAAGAATGGAAGAAATTTTTGAGAAAGTTCATCAAGAAATTTTAAATAGTGGAATGAGTGAGAAATTATCTGCTGGTATAGTTATTACCGGTGGAGGGTCACAATTATTGAATTTAAAACAACAAGTGAAGTATATAACAGGTTTAGATGTAAGAAAGGGTTTCCCATCCTCATATCTTACAAAATCTGATATTGTCAACTTAGAGTTTCCAAAATACTCAACATCAGTTGGTTTATTATTATGGGATTATATTAATTCATTGAATCTTTTATCCAAAGATGAAAATGTCTCATTCAGAAAACCATCTTTACCTAAGGTCAATAATTTTGGTAAACTAGTAACGGAAAGAATTAAAGGTTTTTTAAAAGATGATGACCTTACTGAATTTAAAGATGAAAATTTATAATTAATTATGGCTTTTGAATTTGTCGTTCCTTCTCATCACAATCAATTATAAAAGTAATAGGTGTCGGTGGTGGCGGTAGTAATGCAGTGAATTATATGGATTCTATCGGCATTAGAAATGTTGAGTTTATTATATGTAATACAGATATTCAGGCTTTACACTCATCTAATGTTAAAAGTCAAATTCAAATTGGTATGGAACTTACCAAAGGTTTAGGAGCTGGTGCTAATCCTGAAAAAGGAAGAGAAGCAGCTTTGGAAAGTAGTCATGAAATAAGAGAGCTATTGAGAAATGATGGAACTAAAATGTTATTTATTACTGCTGGAATGGGTGGAGGAACAGGAACAGGAGCTGCTCCTGTAATTGCTCAAATTGCAAAGGAACTTGATATATTAACCGTAGGAATTGTTACTTTACCTTTTGATTTTGAGGGAAAATCAAAAATGGATAAAGCTCTAAAAGGTGTTGAAGAGTTAAAAAAAGGATGTGATAGCGTTATAACTATATTAAACCAAAGATTAATTGAAATTTATGGAGATTTAAGCCAATCAATGGCTTTTGAAAAAGCTGATGATATAATTGCTACAAGCGCAAAATGTATAGCTGAAATTGTTACTATTCCTGGACAAATAAATGTTGATTTTGAAGATGTAAATACAGTAATGAGAAATGCTGGAACCTCAGTTTTAGGGTCTGCGGAAGCATCTGGAGATAATAGAGCTCAAGATGCAGTGGAAAATGCTATAAATTCTCCACTTCTTAATGATAGAGACATTAATGGAGCTAAAAAAATATTACTTAACATAGTTTCTGGAGGTGGAGATAATGAGTTAACTACTCGAGAGTTAAACACAATTACTCAACTAATTAATGATGCTACTTCTTCAAATGCTGAGATGATTTTTGGAACAGCTACTGATGGTGAATTAGATGACAGAGTTAGAGTTACAATTATTGCAACTGGCTTTGAAAATAATGAAATTCATATTGAAAACACTGATGATTCACAAGATAATAATACATCTCAAACTCAATTATTTGAAGAAAATAAAGTTCAATTTGTAAAAAGAGACGATGAGGATCCTATGGAAGAAGTAATTCATAATATTGAAGATGATTACCAAGAGTCAGAGGATTCATTCGATACAGTTAGTGAGGAATCTGAATATCCCGATAAAACCGATGAGGTTATAATTGAAGAATTAGATTCTTCAGATCCTTTTGAATTTGAAGATTCATCGAATAAAAAAAATGAATATATTTCTAAAAGAAAAAAAAGAGTGAATAATCATAATAGTCAAAACTATGGTGATGAATCCCTAGAACAGAAGCTTGCCATTCCAGCTTATAAAAGAAAAATATTAGTTTAGATGATGATGCATCCAGTGATGAAAGCAAAACTCTAGATTTTACTGAAGAAGATTAATAATTATTTATAAATTTACTCTCACAAATTTTATAAATAATGAATTTTATTGTTTCATCATCATATTTGCTTAAAAATCTAAATTCAATAAGTGGAGTTATCACATCAAATCCAGTTGTTCCAATTCTTGAGAATGTTTTGTTTGAAATAGAAGGTGGTAATCTTTTAATTACAGCTTCTGATCTTCAAACATCTGTAATGGTCGAATTACAAGTTGAATCCAAAGAAGATGGAAGCGTTGCAATACCTGCTAAAATATTAATAGAAACTCTTAAAAACTTACCAGAACAACCTGTTACATTTTCAATTGATGATCAAAATTATAATATAGAAATTAATTCAGATAATGGAAGATATAAATTAGCTGGTGAAAATTCTGCTGATTTTCCTAAGGTTCCAGGAGTTAATGATGGATACTCTTCAGACATTAATTCAGAAATACTTAATTCTGCTATTTCAAATACTATCTTTTCTACAAGCACTGATGAATTAAGACCTGCAATGACAGGGGTATTTTTTAAATTATCTTCAACCGGATGTACTTTGTTTCTACTGATGGTCATAGATTAGTAAAATATATTAGGACAGATATAAAAGGAGATGAAGTTGATCATGATATGATCCTTCCTAGAAAATCATTAAACCTTTTAAAATCTATACTACCAACCGATAAATCTTCCGATATTAAATTAGATTTTAATGCATCTAATGCATATTTCTCTTTCGAAAATATCAAAATGGTATGTAGATTAATAGATGAAAGATATCCTGACTATGACAATGTTATACCTAGTGATAATTCAAATACTGTAACAATCACTAAATCTGAACTTTTAGGATCATTAAAAAGAATTTCAATTTATGCGAATAAAACCACTAATCAAGTAAGATTTAAAATATCAGGATCTGAAATTTTAATTTCAGCAGAAGATCTGGATTTTTCAAATGAAGCAAATGAAAGAATTTCTTGTGAGCATGATGGAGATGATATTGAAATAGGATTCAATGCAAAATTTTTAATTGAAATGTTATCAAATATTGAATCTGAAAAAGTTATATTAAAACTTTCAGAGCCAAATAGAGCTGGTTTATTAATTCCTGAGGATATTAATGATAATGAAGATATCACTATGCTTGTAATGCCAGTAATGTTAAATGATAATGCTTAATTTACTTTTAACTTTTGTATTAAGCCTCTTAACTTTTTCAAGTGAAATCAAAAATACTTCTTGGGTAAATATTGATAGTGATATTTATGAATTAAGAATATATTCAGATAGTTATTTTACCGTCACAAAGTATAATTTGCAGTCTAAAGAATTTATTAGTACCAAGGGTGGATTTTACTCATTAGATGATCGATATTATGAAGTTTTAGAATTTAACTCTGAAGATTCCTCATCAGTTGGTGATACATTGTATTATTCAAATATAAAAATTGAATTAAAAAATGATTCTGGAAAAATGAAAATTGATGGTCAAAAATTCACAAAAAATCCAAATGAAGATCAGCTTAGTGGATCTTGGTTAATGAGTGGAATAGAAAGAAGAGGGGAGATGAGAATGAGAGATGTAAATAGACCAAGAAAAACAATGAAAATATTAGCAGGAAATAGGTTTCAGTGGATTGCTTATGATATTTCAAAAAAAGGATTTTATGGTACTGGTGGAGGTACCTATACAGCTGAAGATGGTAAGTATGTTGAAAATATTGAATTTTTTTCTAGAGATTCAAATACTGTAGGAAAATCTCTAGAATTCAATTTCGAATTAAAAGATGGTGACTGGCACCATAAAGGTTTCAGTTCTAAAGGTGATCCAAAATATGAAATTTGGACACAAAGAAAGCAGTAATTTATATAAGCGCATGTGGCGGAATTGGTAGACGCGCTAGGTTGAGGGCCTAGTGACTTATTTTAGTCGTGGAAGTTCGACTCTTCTCATGCGCACAATCTTCTTTTTTAGTCAAATAATGAAGATAATTTCATTGCCACAGTCATTTCTCCACTTATTTTCATCTTTCCTGACATAAAAGCTCCCATAGAATCCATTTCTTTATTTAAAATTTTTCCGAAATCATCATTGCTAATAGTTATTGTACAATCTGCCTCTTGATTTTCATTATTAATAATTGTAGGATTTACAGTATCATCAATAAATATGCATCCATCATTGAAAACAAATTTAATTTTTGATTCAATTTTACCAGAGCTTTTAGATGATAGTTCTTTTACTTTCGCTGTTATTTCATTAAGATTCATAGTTTTAATTTAAAATTTTAATTTCATACATTGATGGCCACCATTTACCAGTGATTATTAATGAGTTATTTTTTTGATTATACGCAATTCCATTCATTACATCTATAGTATTATTATAATTTTTTCTATTAAATATATTTTCAAGATTTATTTCTCCAATAACTAAACCTGAATTTGGATCAATAATTAGAATTAAATCCTTACCATATATATTACAATATAATTTACCATTGACTGTTTCTAGCTCATTAATATTTTCTACTTTACCGTTATTATTATAAACTTCAATTGTATTTTCCAAATCAAATGTATTAGGATTTCTAAAATAAATTTTTTCACTACCATCACTCATTACAATTTGATTATTTAATGTTGTTAATCCCCAACCCTCAGTTTGATAATTAAACTCTCCTATTTTCTCAAATGAATCTATATCATATTTAAACCCTTTTTTACTTTTCCAAGTTAACATGTAGATACTTTTATCATAAATTGTTATTCCTTCAGCAAAATAATTATCATCAATCTTTATTTCTTTAATTATATTTCCATTTATGGAATTTGTTTTTCTAAGAAAGGATTTGCCATATTGACCTGAGCTTTCAAAAAAAATATTATTATATAATATTAAACCTTGAGTATATGTATTTATATCATGAGGTAAAATTTTTAAAATTTCATAGCTATACGATTTTGGTTTATCTATTGGGTATATGTAAACAGATTTAATATCAGTCTCTATTTTATTATTTGATAGCTGACGAATTATTTTAATTTGTTTCTTTCCGTACTTTATAAATTTATTACTTGAAAATCTAAATTTTTTATCAAAGTTTATGGTATCTCCCTCAATAATAACTTTAGAGTTAATTATATAATTATTTTTATTCATTGATTTAATTTCAATGAAAATAGAATCTCCTTTTTTTATGATTTCATTATTAGATGGAGAACTAACTTTTGTAAATGATTTTATTCGTGGTGAAACCGTCTTACCCTTTCTGTCATTTTCACAAGAAATTAATAAACAGATTAAAATCAAAAAATAATTTTATCTTTCATTAATTACTTGTTTTCCTTTTTCTGTCAAATTAAAACCAATTCCTATTTCTCTGTTTTCATAATTAATTATTGAAATCTTTCTCATTAGTTTTTTGTTTAATAATGATGAAAATGATCTACTTAATGATGCTTTTGACCTTTTTAAATATTTACACTCACCTCTAATAATTCCCCTTTTATGATTTCCCTCTTTTCTAATATACTTTCTTTTTTTTATTTCAAATTTTTTTCTCTTATCGCTCAAACTATCAAAAATTGAGGATTTTGAGTCAATAAATTTTTCTTTGGGTTTAACACCAAAAAAATTGACTATTGGTTCATAGAAGTAAATGTGTGCGTGAGAATTTGAATCTAATTCTATATAGCCGTATCTTAATTTAAATTCAGAGTTAGTAGTTGATTCTGAATCTTTTTTTATTTCTAGTAAGTCATCTATGGATGAATTAATTAGATCAAATTTTTTCTCTTTATTACTAATAACAGGAGTAAATTTTTCTATTGCATCGCAATCAATATCAAGATTTTCATTATTTATATTCTCAAGTGATTTTGAAAGAATAAATTTTTGAAGTTTGGATAAATACAATTTTATACTGTTATCGTATAAAATTATTTTTTTTATTGTTAATTTCCAAAAATTCCACTTCCTCCTTGAAATTCTGATGAATCAAAGTTACCTCTTTGACCACCTCTTCTCTTGTTTTGATTTATTCTGTACTGAAGTGACAATCTAAATTCTTGCGTCCTTCTCCATGAATATTCACCAGCAGTGAAATAGTTATCACCTGGTTTTCCACCTCTTTCATATCTCCTTACTCTAGATTTAGTAAGGTCTCTGACTGTAAGTGATACAGTTCCTTTTTTGTTTTTAAATATATCTTTTGATAAACTTAAATCAATACCATATGAAGATAGGTTTTTACCTTGAGGTGATTCAGATGGTCCTCTGTAATCAAATGTAACTTGCCCTTCAAGTTTATTATTAAACATCTTTAAATTGTTAGTTAATCTTGTTCTCCAGCTATAAGATTTTGCGTAGAATTCTTGAGTTCTACCTCCATCAATAGGTTCATATTCACCCTCAGTTTCAGATTGGAAGAAGTTAAAAGACCCAGTAGTTTTTAACCATTTATTATACTCAATAGAACCATTAAATTCAATTCCATAGGCATTTGTATATCCTAAGTTCATAGGTTTAAAAACTGAATAACCATTGTCATTAACATCAAATATTCTTTCTATTACGTCTTCAGTGTGTCTATAATATGTTCCAACATAAAAATTTCCTTTTTTGAATTCACTTAAAAATCCAATTTCATATGAATCAGTAAGCTCAGGATCTAGAAAAGGATTTCCAACAAAATTGAATCTACTATCCCCAAGCCCATAAAAAGGATTTAAATCCCAAAATCTAGGCCTTCTTAATCTTTTACTATAACTCCCCTGTATAGACTGCTTATCACTAAACTCATAAGTCAAAAAAGCTGAAGGGAAGTAATTTGAATATTTTAAAGCGGTTGTCTCATTAGTATTTATAAGATTAGCAAAAAAATCAGTGTCTTCATATCTTATACCTGCTTGATATGAAAGCTTACCTGATTGATTACCTATTTGTAAATAAAATGCATTGACATCTTGATAATAATCATATGTATTTGATGGTGGAATTACTCTCCATCTTCCATCAAATTGTTGTTCAGCAACATAATCACTATTCATTTCATCATAATCTTTTCTATAACCCATTTCTAATTTTCCTTTATTAGAATTAAATGGTAGTGTATAGTCTACTCTAATATTTCATCGTTTCTACCACTTTCTTGATTTGTTCTTTGGTTTAAATTAATTAAGGGCTCATTGTAACTGCCAAAGTTTTTGAATCATTATTACTCCATGAATAATTTAACTTTAGATTATGACCTCTCTTTTTAAAGTTTTTGGTATATGAAATATTAGAGTAGACTATACACTACCATTTAATTCTAATAAAGGAAAATTAGAAATGGGTTATAGAAAAGATTATGATGAAATGAATAGTGATTATGTTGCTGAACAACAATTTGATGGAAGATGGAGAGTAATTCCACCATCAAATACATATGATTATTATCAAGATGTCAATGCATTTTATTTACAAATAGGTAATCAATCAGGTAAGCTTTCATATCAAGCAGGTATAAGATATGAAGACACTGATTTTTTTGCTAATCTTATAAATACTAATGAGACAACCGCTTTAAAATATTCAAATTACTTCCCTTCAGCTTTTTTGACTTATGAGTTTAGTGATAAGCAGTCTATACAGGGGAGTTATAGTAAAAGATTAAGAAGGCCTAGATTTTGGGATTTAAATCCTTTTTATGGGCTTGGGGATAGTAGATTCAATTTTGTTGGAAATCCTTTTCTAGATCCTGAGCTTACTGATTCATATGAAATTGGATTTTTAAGTGAATTCAAAAAAGGAAATTTTTATGTTGGAACATATTATAGACACACTGAAGACGTAATAGAAAGAATATTTGATGTTAATGACAATGGTTATTCAGTTTTAAACCTATGAACTTAGGATATACAAATGCCTATGGAATTGAATTTAATGGTTCTATTGAGTATAATAAATGGTTAAAAACTACTGGGTCTTTTAACTTCTTCCAATCTGAAACTGAGGGTGAATATGAACCTATTGATGGAGGTAGAACTCAAGAATTCTACGCAAAATCTTATAGCTGGAGAACAAGATTAACTAACAATTTAAAGATGTTTAATAATAAACTTGAAGGGCAAGTTACATTTGATTACAGAGGACCATCTGAATCACCTCAAGGTAAAAACCTATCTTCATATGGTATTGATTTAAGTTTATCAAAAGATATATTTAAAAACAAAAAAGGAACTGTATCACTTACAGTCAGAGACCTTACTAAATCTAGAGTAAGGAGATATGAAAGAGGTGGAAAACCAGGTGATAACTATTTCACTGCTGGTGAATATTCATGGAGAAGGACGCAAGAATTTAGATTGTCACTTCAGTACAGAATAAATCAAAACAAGAGAAGAGGTGGTCAAAGAGGTAACTTTGATTCATCAGAATTTCAAGGAGGAAGTGGAATTTTTGGAAATTAACAATAAAAAAAATAATTTTATACGATAACAGTATAAAATTGTATTTATCCAAACTTCAAAAATTTATTCTTTCAAAATCACTTGAGAATATAAATAATGAAAATCTTGATATTGATTGCGATGCAATAGAAAAATTTACTCCTGTTATTAGTAATAAAGAGAAAAAATTTGATCTAATTAATTCATCCATAGATGACTTACTAGAAATAAAAAAAGATTCAGAATCAACTACTAACTCTGAATTTAAATTAAGATACGGCTATATAGAATTAGATTCAAATTCTCACGCACACATTTACTTCTATGAACCAATAGTCAATTTTTTTGGTGTTAAACCCAAAGAAAAATTTATTGACTCAAAATCCTCAATTTTTGATAGTTTGAGCGATAAGAGAAAAAAATTTGAAATAAAAAAAAGAAAGTATATTAGAAAAGAGGGAAATCATAAAAGGGGAATTATTAGAGGTGAGTGTAAATATTTAAAAAGGTCAAAAGCATCATTAAGTAGATCATTTTCATCATTATTAAACAAAAAACTAATGAGAAAGATTTCAATAATTAATTATGAAAACAGAGAAATAGGAATTGGTTTTAATTTGACAGAAAAAGGAAAACAAGTAATTAATGAAAGATAAAATTATTTTTTGATTTTAATCTGTTTATTAATTTCTTGTGAAAATGACAGAAAGGGTAAGACGGTTTCACCACGAATAAAATCATTTACAAAAGTTAGTTCTCCATCTAATAATGAAATCATAAAAAAAGGAGATTCTATTTTCATTGAAATTAAATCAATGAATAAAAATAATTATATAATTAACTCTAAAGTTATTATTGAGGGAGATACCATAAACTTTGATAAAAAATTTAGATTTCAAGTAATAAATTTATAAAGTACGGAAAGAAACAAATTAAAATAATTCGTCAGCTATCAAATAATAAAATAGAGACTGATATTAAATCTGTTTACATATACCCAATAGATAAACCAAAATCGTATAGCTATGAAATTTAAAAATTTTACCTCATGATATAAATACATATACTCAAGGTTTAATATTATATAATAATATTTTTTTTGAAAGCTCAGGTCAATATGGCAAATCCTTTCTTAGAAAAACAAATTCCATAAATGGAAATATAATTAAAGAAATAAAGATTGATGATAATTATTTGCTGAAGGAATAACAATTTATGATAAAAGTATCTACATGTTAACTTGGAAAAGTAAAAAAGGGTTAAATATGATATAGATTCATTTGAGAAAATAGGAGAGTTTAATTATCAAACTGAGGGTTGGGGATTAACAACATTAAATAATCAAATTGTAATGAGTGATGGTAGTGAAAAAATTTATTTTAGAAATCCTAATACATTTGATTTGGAAAATACAATTGAAGTTTATAATAATAACGGTAAAGTAGAAAATATTAATGAGCTAGAAACAGTCAATGGTAAATTATATTGTAATATATATGGTAAGGATTTAATTCTAATTATTGATCCAAATTCAGGTTTAGTTATTGGAGAAATAAATCTTGAAAATATATTTAATAGAAAAAATTATAATAATACTATAGATGTAATGAATGGAATTGCGTATAATCAAAAAAAATAACTCATTAATAATCACTGGTAAATGGTGGCCATCAATGTATGAAATTAAAATTTTAAATTAAAACTATGAATCTTAATGAAATAACAGCGAAAGTAAAAGAACTATCATCTAAAAGCTCTGGTAAAATTGAATCAAAAATTAAATTTGTTTTCAATGATGGATGCATATTTATTGATGATACTGTAAATCCTACAATTATTAATAATGAAAATCAAGAGGCAGATTGTACAATAACTATTAGCAATGATGATTTCGGAAAAATTTTAAATAAAGAAATGGATTCTATGGGAGCTTTTATGTCAGGAAAGATGAAAATAAGTGGAGAAATGACTGTGGCAATGAAATTATCTTCATTATTTGACTAAAAAAGAAGATTGTGCGCATGAGAAGAGTCGAACTTCCACGACTAAAATAAGTCACTAGGCCCTCAACCTAGCGCGTCTACCAATTCCGCCACATGCGCTTATATAAATTACTGCTTTCTTTGTGTCCAAATTTCATATTTTGGATCACCTTTAGAACTGAAACCTTTATGGTGCCAGTCACCATCTTTTAATTCGAAATTGAATTCTAGAGATTTTCCTACAGTATTTGAATCTCTAGAAAAAAATTCAATATTTTCAACATACTTACCATCTTCAGCTGTATAGGTACCTCCACCAGTACCATAAAATCCTTTTTTTGAAATATCATAAGCAATCCACTGAAACCTATTTCCTGCTAATATTTTCATTGTTTTTCTTGGTCTATTTACATCTCTCATTCTCATCTCCCCTCTTCTTTCTATTCCACTCATTAACCAAGATCCACTAAGCTGATCTTCATTTGGATTTTTTGTGAATTTTTGACCATCAATTTTCATTTTTCCAGAATCATTTTTTAATTCAATTTTTATATTTGAATAATACAATGTATCACCAACTGATGAGGAATCTTCAGAGTTAAATTCTAAAACTTCATAATATCGATCATCTAATGAGTAAAATCCACCCTTGGTACTAATAAATTCTTTAGACTGCAAATTATACTTTGTGACGGTAAAATAACTATCTGAATATATTCTTAATTCATAAATATCACTATCAATATTTACCCAAGAAGTATTTTTGATTTCACTTGAAAAAGTTAAGAGGCTTAATACAAAAGTTAAAAGTAAATTAAGCATTATCATTTAACATTACTGGCATTACAAGCATAGTGATATCTTCATTATCATTAATATCCTCAGGAATTAATAAACCAGCTCTATTTGGCTCTGAAAGTTTTAATATAACTTTTTCAGATTCAATATTTGATAACATTTCAATTAAAAATTTTGCATTGAATCCTATTTCAATATCATCTCCATCATGCTCACAAGAAATTCTTTCATTTGCTTCATTTGAAAAATCCAGATCTTCTGCTGAAATTAAAATTTCAGATCCTGATATTTTAAATCTTACTTGATTAGTGGTTTTATTCGCATAAATTGAAATTCTTTTTAATGATCCTAAAAGTTCAGATTTAGTGATTGTTACAGTATTGAATTATCACTAGGTATAACATTGTCATAGTCAGGATATCTTTCATCTATTAATCTACATACCATTTTGATATTTTCGAAAGAGAAATATGCATTAGATGCATTAAAATCTAATTTAATATCGGAAGATTTATCGGTTGGTAGTATAGATTTTAAAAGGTTTAATGATTTTCTAGGAAGGATCATATCATGATCAACTTCATCTCCTTTTATATCTGTCCTAATATATTTTACTAATCTATGACCATCAGTAGAAACAAAAGTACATCCGGTTGAAGATAATTTAAAAAATACCCCTGTCATTGCAGGTCTTAATTCATCAGTGCTTGTAGAAAAGATAGTATTTGAAATAGCAGAATTAAGTATTTCTGAATTAATGTCTGAAGAGTATCCATCATTAACTCCTGGAACCTTAGGAAAATCAGCAGAATTTTCACCAGCTAATTTATATCTTCCATTATCTGAATTAATTTCTATATTATAATTTTGATCATCAATTGAAAATGTAACAGGTTGTTCTGGTAAGTTTTAAGAGTTTCTATTAATATTTTAGCAGGTATTGCAACGCTTCCATCTTCTTTGGATTCAACTTGTAATTCGACCATTACAGATGTTTGAAGATCAGAAGCTGTAATTAAAAGATTACCACCTTCTATTTCAAACAAAACATTCTCAAGAATTGGAACAACTGGATTTGATGTGATAACTCCACTTATTGAATTTAGATTTTTAAGCAAATATGATGATGAAACAATAAAATTCATTATTTATAAAATTTGTGAGAGTAAATTTATAAATAATTATTAATCTTCTTCAGTAAAATCTAGAGTTTTGCTTTCATCACTGGATGCATCATCATCTAAACTAATATTTTTCTTTTATAAGCTGGAATGGCAAGCTTCTGTTCTAGGGATTCATCACCATAGTTTTGACTATTATGATTATTCACTCTTTTTTTTCTTTAGAAATATATTCATTTTTTTTATTCGATGAATCTTCAAATTCAAAAGGATCTGAAGAATCTAATTCTTCAATTATAACCTCATCGGTTTTATCGGGATATTCAGATTCCTCACTAACTGTATCGAATGAATCCTCTGACTCTTGGTAATCATCTTCAATATTATGAATTACTTCTTCCATAGGATCCTCATCGTCTCTTTTTACAAATTGAACTTTATTTTCTTCAAATAATTGAGTTTGAGATGTATTATTATCTTGTGAATCATCAGTGTTTTCAATATGAATTTCATTATTTTCAAAGCCAGTTGCAATAATTGTAACTCTAACTCTGTCATCTAATTCACCATCAGTAGCTGTTCCAAAAATCATCTCAGCATTTGAAGAAGTAGCATCATTAATTAGTTGAGTAATTGTGTTTAACTCTCGAGTAGTTAACTCATTATCTCCACCTCCAGAAACTATGTTAAGTAATATTTTTTTAGCTCCATTAATGTCTCTATCATTAAGAAGTGGAGAATTTATAGCATTTTCCACTGCATCTTGAGCTCTATTATCTCCAGATGCTTCCGCAGACCCTAAAACTGAGGTTCCAGCATTTCTCATTACTGTATTTACATCTTCAAAATCAACATTTATTTGTCCAGGAATAGTAACAATTTCAGCTATACATTTTGCGCTTGTAGCAATTATATCATCAGCTTTTCAAAAGCCATTGATTGGCTTAAATCTCCATAAATTTCAATTAATCTTTGGTTTAATATAGTTATAACGCTATCACATCCTTTTTTTAACTCTTCAACACCTTTTAGAGCTTTATCCATTTTTGATTTTCCCTCAAAATCAAAAGGTAAAGTAACAATTCCTACGGTTAATATATCAAGTTCCTTTGCAATTTGAGCAATTACAGGAGCAGCTCCTGTTCCTGTTCCTCCACCCATTCCAGCAGTAATAAATAACATTTTAGTTCCATCATTTCTCAATAGCTCTCTTATTTCATGACTACTTTCCAAAGCTGCTTCTCTTCCTTTTTCAGGATTAGCACCAGCTCCTAAACCTTTGGTAAGTTCCATACCAATTTGAATTTGACTTTTAACATTAGATGAGTGTAAAGCCTGAATATCTGTATTACATATAATAAACTCAACATTTCTAATGCCGATAGAATCCATATAATTCACTGCATTACTACCGCCACCACCGACACCTATTACTTTTATAATTGATTTGTGATGAGAAGGAACGACAAATTCAAAAGCCATAATTAATTATAAATTTTCATCTTTAAATTCAGTAAGGTCATCATCTTTTAAAAAACCTTTAATTCTTTCCGTTACTAGTTTACCAAAATTATTGACCTTAGGTAAAGATGGTTTTCTGAATGAGACATTTTCATCTTTGGATAAAAGATTCAATGAATTAATATAATCCCATAATAATAAACCAACTGATGTTGAGTATTTTGGAAACTCTAAGTTGACAATATCAGATTTTGTAAGATATGAGGATGGGAAACCCTTTCTTACATCTAAACCTGTTATATACTTCACTTGTTGTTTTAAATTCAATAATTGTGACCCTCCACCGGTAATAACTATACCAGCAGATAATTTCTCACTCATTCCACTATTTAAAATTTCTTGATGAACTTTCTCAAAAATTTCTTCCATTCTTGCCTCTATAATTTTATATAAATTATCAAGTAATATTTTTTTATCTTCTCTCTGACCTTCTCCTTTTATTTTAACAAATTCCTTTACAGGCCTCTTGACATATAAGGCTTTTCCAAATTTAATTTTTAGAGCCTCAGCATGATGTTTTGGTAATCCTAGTCCCTCTTTAATGTCTTGAGTCACAATATCTCCGCCCAAAGGAATTACTGCAGTATGTCTAATTATATTATCATGAAAAATTGAAATATCAGTTGTACCTCCTCCAATATCAACTAGACATATCCCATCTTCTTTATCATTTTCATCGAGCAGGGCAAGACTAGATGCCAATGGTTCCAAAATTAAATTTTTACATATTACATTTGATCTTCTAATAGATTCCTCCATTATTTTAATATCTACTTTATTTGCACTGATAATATGAAAATCTGCTTCTAATTTTTTTCCAAATTCACCAATTGGATCTACAGAATCATGATCTTCATCAATTGTAAATTTTTGATGCATGCTATGTATAATTTTATGATTAGTAGGAATAACAGCCATTTTAGATCTTTCCTCAAGTCTTTTGACATGATTTGAATTTATTTCTATGGGCTCATTTTCATTATTTTGTAAACCAATAGAATGGTGAGTACTAAAGCTTCTTATATGTTTACCAGCAATACCAACATTAACATCTTTAATAGGTACATTAGCCATTTCACTAGCTTTTTGAACTACTTCTTTGATCTTTGATGTTGCTTTGATTAGATTTTGAATCATTCCTTCTGATACTCCCTCTGAATCGGTTTCTGCAAATCCAATAATACTTAACTTATTATTTTCAGTTTGTTCTGCTATAATCGCGCATATTTTTGAAGTCCCAATGTCTAACGCAGTATAATATTTTTTCTCCTTTTCCATTTACTAGCTTTTATCACAAATAATTTGGTTCTTAAATTAACGTTGACCGTTTTATAAGTATTCCAGCCTTTTGCAGGAACAATTTTATTGTAGAAAAGATTAATTTTTTCAAACTTTTCTTCCAAATCATCGGGATACCCAAAAATAATTTTTTGTTTTGAAAATTGTGGGTGAATCACAATATTTTTATTTGAATTTATCTCTATTTCTGAAATTATTTTAGAAAAGAACTTATCATTATTAATATAATTTATCATTTCCAATAAATCTTTTCCAAATTCAGATGAAATCATTTTTTTATCATTCGAAAATTCATCATTCAAATGTAACAGAAGAACTCTTTTTGAATATCTTGAAGAAATAGGAAAAATATGTCCTTCATTATTTATATAGTTACCTGAAAGTTTTCCTGATATGATTCTAGCTATTGGATCATATTGACTAATTCCAATATTTAAGTTTCCTATTAAATCTTTATAGATAGCTACTCCTTTTACATGTGAAATTGATGAAAACTTATTTTCTAATTCATTATAGTTGATATCTGTGAATCAGATGAAATTTCCTTTGAAACAAAATTTTCAATAAAAGTTTTATCTAAAAATGAACTGTCAACATTGATAATTAACCTATTAAAACTAGAACTGTCATTATTTTTAAACAAAAGAACTAATGAATAAACAAAAACAATTAAAATAATAAATAATAATCCGTTCTTAATTTTATTTATCATATTATCTCATAAATTTATTAACAATCTTTTGAGTAGCATTAGGAGAAGATAATTTTGATAGTGATTTTTTCATACTATCCATTTTACTTTTATTTCAAATAAATCAAAAGCTGTTTTTAACATTGTATTTTTTGCATCTGAATCTTTAATTAGAACACATCCCCCTTTTTCTGATATTGCTTTTGCATTTTTTGTTTGATGATCATCTACTACATTAGGCGATGGCACTAAAATTAAAGGTTTAGAAATTACACATAATTCAGAAATTGCAATAGCTCCTGCCCTAGAAATAATTATATCTGATACACTATAAGCTAGGTCCATCCTATTAATGAAATCTTTAATTATTATTTTTTTATCCTTAATGTTTTTTGATAGGATGTTTTTATAATAAAACTTACCTGTTTGCCAAATAACTTGATATGAAGATTCTCTAATTAATGAAATATTATTTAAAACTCCTTCATTTATATTTTTAGCACCTAAGCTTCCTCCTAATACTAAAATTGTCTTTTTAGAACTATCTAACCCAAAATATTTATGAGCATTTTCATTTGATTTTATTTTTAAATTTCTAATTGGATTTCCAAAATTGAAAACTGTATTGGTACTAAAAAAATTATTTATTTTATCATATGCTGTAAATATATATTTTATCTTTTTTGACAACATTTTATTAGTTAGGCCTGGATATGAATTTTGTTCTTGAATAGCAGTTTTAAAATTTAGAAAATGAGAGGTTAATAAAAAAGGACCAGATGAGTATCCTCCAAAACCAATCACAAAATCAGGTCTAAACTTTATTAAAATATATATTGATTTATTACTGAAAACAATATTTTAAATGGAAGAGTAATATTTTTCAAAATAAAAGGAATTCCCAAAAATAAAATATTTAGAATTAGTGAAGATCTCTTTATTCCAGATATCCATAATCCATATATTGGAAAATTATATTTAGGAATTATTTTCATTTCCATTCTATCATTAGATCCAACAAATAAAATTTTATTTTCTAAATTTACTTTTTTAAATTCTTCAGCAATTGCTATCATTGGGAATATGTGGACCCCCAGTACCACCTCCACATAAAATAATTTTTTTTGGCTTATGCATAACTTGATTCTCTTTCATTTTCCCTACTTATACTTAATATAATTCCAATCGTAATTCCCGTAAATAATTGAGATGTTCCTCCCATACTTACAAGTGGTAAAGTAACTCCTGTAACTGGAAGCAATCCAACAACTACACACATATTAGTGATTGCTTGTATCACAAGAGCAAAACTTAGGCCTGCACTTAATAATCCGCCGAAAGGCCTATCTGAGTTAATAAATATTTTCAGTCCTCTATACAATAAAAGTAAATACAGCAAAAGCACTGAAATACCCATGATAAAACCGTATTCCTCGACTATTATAGCGTAAATAAAATCTGAAGATGATTGTGGAAGGAAATTTTTCTGATTGCTATTTCCAGGACCTTTACCAAATAGACCACCAGTTGATACAGCTATATATGCTTGCTCAAGTTGATAAGGTCGGTTTTTTTTATTTATAAAATCTTCAACCCTACTAATCGCAGTATAGCCTCTTTGGCCTGTTAATAGCGCAATTCCTCCACTAAATAATACAAAGAATATTAAGAGGGAAGATGAGAAATTTTTACTCTTGAAATAAACATTAAAAGAATAGATGTAGCTCCTAAAATCAATGCTGTTGATAAGTTAGCTAAAGCTATAAACATACTATATTATTCCTATCCAAATAAATGGAATAATTAAAGTTTTAATTTTATCTAAGTCATATTGTTTTTTTGCAAGAAAACTTGATAAATAAACTATTAAAGAAAGTTTTGCGAGATCAGATGGTTGAAAAGCCATATTAATTACTGGAATACTAATCCATCTAGAGGCTTCGTTAGTATTAACTCCAAACGTATAAGTTATATTAATAAAGGCACTGAAACATATAAACCAATTAATGCAATCTTTGAATAATATTTATAATCAATTTTATGAGCAAACCACATGGCTACAAAACTGAAAGCAATTAATAAAAAATGTTTAATTAAGAAAAATTCAGTATTTCCATCTTTGTGTTGAAAGTGCAAGTAAAACTAGTTGCACTATAAACTGCAAGTAAACCTATTACTGATAGAATGATAGCAATTAACCAAATATATTTATCTCCCTGAATATTTCTCTTTAACCATTCAATCAATTTATCTCAATTTTAAAGTTGCCAAAGTCATAATTGCTAGTAAAATGGAAACCATCCAAAATCTAGCAACTATTTTAGTTTCATGAATACCTTTTTCTGATAGTGATGATGTAACGGAGCCATAAGAAAAAGTCTTTTCCCTTCACCATATTTTTTCTTTGTATGTTTAAAATAAAGTACTTGAATAATTACTGATAAATTTTCGATCAAAAATATTCCACAAAGAAGAGGAATCAATAATTCTTTTTTAACAATAATTGCTAAAACAGCAATAATTGCACCAATAGATAAGCTACCTGTATCTCCCATAAATACTTGAGCAGGATAAGAGTTATACCATATAAAACCAATACATGCACCAACAAAAGCAAAAGAAAAAATAACTAGTTCACCAATATTTGGTATATAAAGAATATTTAGATAGTCAGAAAAAATAATATTTCCAGATAAATAAATAAATATTGATAAAGTAATTCCAACAATTGCTGATGTGCCAGCAGCTAGTCCATCTAAGCCATCTGTTATATTAGCTCCATTTGATACAGCAGTAATTATAAATATTATTATTAAGCTATATATAATCCTGTATAATCATGAAAAGCGTCAGGTAATAACCATTTGTAGTCAAATTCATTATCCTTTACAAAAGGAATTGTTGTGATTAAGTCTTTTGTATCATAATGTTCAATACCTTCTTTGAGATTTTCTTGAGAAATTGATTCAGTAAAATTCCTAACTACTATAGAATCACTAGTTATAATTATATAAGATACAATTATACCTATAATTACCTGGCCTATTATCTTGAATCTTCCTTTTAGTCCATCCTTATTTTATTTTTAATCTTTAGATAATCATCTATAAATCCAATTGAACCAACAAAAACAGTAACTAATAACATTATCTGGGATATAGATATTGTCAAGATCTGCAAATAGAATTGTTGGGATAAGAATAGAAATAAAATAATAATTCCACCCATTTGTAGGTGTTCCTTTTTTTTTCTATTTGTCCATCTAAATCTAAATCCCTTATATTCTCTGATAATTGGAAATTACTTAGTATATCTATTATTTTTTTACCGATAAAATGCTAATTATCAAAGAAAATATAGCAGCCATTCCAGCCCTAAATGAAAGATATTGAAATACTCCAGATCCAACTAAATCGTAATTATATTTAAATATTCAAATAGGTTATATAACATTATTTATAAAATTAAACTCTTTAATAATTTCTTTATCATCATGTGGTAATGATTTGTCCTCCAATAATTTGATATTTTCTCATGTCCTTTACCTGGCACCTAGAATAATTGAATTAGTTTTAAATTTTTGAAAGGCCATTTTTATAGCAATCTTTCTATCAATTTCAATTTCATAATTATCATCTACAAACACCATTAATAATATCTGATATTATATCATTTTCATTTCATTTCTTGGGTTATCAGAAGTAAAAAAGACAAAATCACTATATTGAGAAGCAATTTTTCCCATTTTTGATCTCTTAGATTTATCTCTATCTCCACCAGCACCAACAACTGTTATGAGCTTTTTATTTTTCTTAAATTTTAAATATTTTTTAGAACATTTTCTAAAGCATCGGGCGTATGAGCATAATCAACAATACCAATTTGATTATTTCTCCAATTAAAAATTCGAATCTACCACTTGGATTATTTTAATTTGGATAATTTTTGAAGAATAATATCATTATCAATTTTTAAAATATTAGCAAGAGAATATACGGCTAATATATTATATGCATTAAAATCACCTATAACATTAAAAGTAACATCTACAGTTCCAAAATTTAATGTTATACTTTTCGCTGGTACTTTCAACTATTTTAGCATTAAAATCAGAAATATTTTTTAGTCCATAAGTTAGAACCTTGGATTTTGTATTCTGAATCAAATAATTTGATCTTTTATCATCTAGGTTGATGATTGAATATGAGTCTTTTTCTAAATCGTCAAATAAAAATTTTTTTTGGCATCTATATAATTTTTAAATGTTTGATGGTAATCTAGATGATCATGAGATAAATTTGAAAAAATAGCAGCAAAGATCTTTTTCCCATTTATCCTTTTTTGATGAATAGCATGTGAACTAGCCTCCATAAAACAATATTCAACAATTTTTAGAACCATTGATTTAGAATTTTTAAAAATTCAATAGGGTTAGGTGTTGTAAGTTTAGCATCTAAAATAATATCATTTATTCTATTCTCTATTGTAGACATCATACCACTTTTATATTAATAGACTTAAAAATTGATATAGAAATATACTATAGATGTTTTACCATTTGTACCAGTAACTGCTATGATTTTTATTTTCTTATCAGGATTTTCATAATAATTTGAAGATATTATAATAACAGATTCTCTTATATCTTTAAACCATTATGAAAGTAACTTTTTTATGCAAATTATCTGGGAGTTTAGTGCAAACAATTGTACTTACACCTTTTGATATTGCGTCCCTCAATAAATTCATGACCATCAAAATCATTTCCCTTAATTGCAAAAAATAGAAAATTTTTATTGGCATCATTTGAATTATCGGTAATGCCATGAAAATTTTATCTAAGTCACCACTGGATGATAATATTTTTGTACCCTCTAAAATTTCAATTAATTTTTTCATCCTGAAATTTATATTAATTGAATTAAATTTTTTGATAATTTACCTGGGGGAACATTTTGATATTTAACTCTTCCCTTGCCTTTAAAAGATACTTCAAACCTCTCGACTCTAATAAAAAATAGCATCTTTTAAGGTCATTCCAACTACATTTGGAATATATATAGAATTAGAATTTATCTTTTCCCAATAATTGAATTATCTACTAATTTAGTTCTAACCCAATCACTTTCATCCGTTGAATGGTTAGATAATGCCATATTGTTGGATAAGTAGACAAGATCTTTTTCTATATCCAGATCTTATCTGTGGAAAAGAGAATTTAAATTCTTCATCTTTAATTTCAGCAAAATATTTTTCATCGGATATAAATATTTTGTCAGCTATTTCTTTAAATACTGGAGCGGCAAACATCACTACCACCAATTCTATATTTTTTTGGATTATCAATTACAACAACACAACTATATTTTGGATCTTCAGATGGAAAAAAGCCAGCAAATGAAGTGTAATATCTATTTACATATCTCCCATTAACAACTTTTTTTGCAGTTCCAGTTTTTACCAGCAATTTTATAATTACTATGTTTTATATTATCAGCAGTTCCATTTTCAACTACACCCTCTAGTAAAGACTTCATAATTTTAATTGAGTTTTTTGTTGCTATTTTTTCTGAGGATGATTTTTTAAACTCTTGAATTGTCTCATTTGCATTTTTTACTTCTTTAACAATCTGAAGGTTCAATGTAATACCCTCCATTAGCAATAGCATTATAAAACGTTAATGTATGAAGAGGAGTAAGCATCAGTTCATATCCATGAGCGATCCATGGTAAAGAAAACCTTACTCCACGTAGAATCAGAATAATTTTTAATTTGAGGTTTTGAAGAACCAAAGATTTGAAAATTAAAATTATCACTAAATCCGAATTTCTTTTAAATAATTTAGATATTTCTGAGGCTTGTCCTTAAAAGTATCATCAATTAACATGGCTACTCCTATATTTGAGCTTTTTTCAAATGTCTCTTTAATTGTAATCTTTCCAATCCACCAGGTTTATGGTCCTTCATAATTTCAGTATAAAAATCTTAATTCTCCTTCTCCAGTATCCACACTATCATCTACTGATCTATTAGTTTCCTCAATATATGCTTAATAAGCTAGCTAATTTAAAAGTAGAACCTGGCTCATGCATTCCTTGAATCGCATAATTATAATTTTC
Organism: Platygyra sinensis; assembly: GCA_019787425.1. NCBI lineage: Eukaryota > Metazoa > Cnidaria > Anthozoa > Scleractinia > Merulinidae > Platygyra > Platygyra sinensis. The sequence goes on along the minus strand of JAHPZR010011155.1, from coordinate 2,580 downwards.
AGTATAGTAAACCTGATTTATTTTTTACTAAAATTAGAAATCGCTTTTATTTCTCCAGTTTTAACTTCCATAAGAATAACAGATCCATAGTCTGCATCATTTAATTCTAAACCTTTTAGAAGAGCAGACTCAGCTATATCTTGCAAATTGACATTTATTGTTGTTATAATGTCATATCCATTTTTTGGCTGAATTTCGGAGCCGTCATAAATTGCATCCAGTGATTTCCTGCTAATTTCTGAGTTAAAATTTTTCCGTCTTTTCCATCTAAGTAAGAATTAAAACTGTATTCTAGCCCGACAGTTCCTTTATTATTTTCATCTACAGACCCTATTGTTCTATAACCCTAATTTAGAAAAAGGTCTAAACCTCTCATCTTTTTTTTCGAATAGAACTCCCCCATTTAATCTTCCATCCCTAAAGATTGGCCATCTAGCTAATTTTTTCTTTTTTTCTTGATAGTCAATTTTTTTTTCTATTTAACAATAGATATCTCCTTTTATTTTTTCTAGCAGTAAGAATAGTATTTTATATACTGACTTGCGGTTTTATCTTTAAAAAAAGAGGAAAGTAAAAATGCTAGAGAATCTAAATTTTCATCTAATAAATTTTGTGATGCTATTGAAGGATCTAACGCAACCTTATAAAATGGTAATGAAGTTGCAAGAATACTACCATCATCAGATAAAATATTTCCTCTACTAGCTTTAATATTATCAAACTTAAAATTGATATTTTCAGATTTGTATTGCCAATATTCACCCTCTCCAAACTGGAGATTAAAAATACTATATCTATAGCCAAACTTATAACTAATAAAAACGCAAAAGCTATTTTGACTCTAAATAATATTTCTTTTTTAACTATTCATTCTTTAACAGTAATTTTTTCAGGTGGTAATTTTGAACTCTGTAACTTTAAATTTTTAACTCTTTTAAAATTTTCTGTTTCTTTTCTTGAAAACATGTAATTATTATTAAGAGTTATATAGTTCTGTTCTTAACTCTTCAACTTCTTTTTCTAATTGACTAATTTCTCTAATCTTTTTTTCAACTGAGTGCTGATTACTTATATATATAATTAAAAAAATAGTAAGTATATAACTTTAAATATGTCAAAATTAAATGAGACAGGTAATTGATTTTTAATGTGCTAATAGATTATTTATATTTTCTTTTATACTCATAATTTCTCTCCTATTCTAAGTTTAGCACTTCTTGATCGTGTATTTAAAGCTTTTTCCTCATCAGTTGGAAAACTATGGGCTTTTTATTTATTCTCTTGAAATATTCTATTTTTCTCCCATATAAGTCTTTATTAAAATCAGAATTAAAACTTGACTTATTTATAAGTTTTTAACTAATCTATCTTCTACAGAATGATAAGAAATTATAAACTAACCTTCCAGAGCTATTCAAAAATTCTACTGATTTCTCTAACATCTCTTTCAATGAATTTATTTCATCATTTACTTCAATTCTTATTGCCTGATAGAGTTTCGATAAAAATTTATAACTCAACTTTTTTTCTGAAATGCTTTGAATTGCCTCAAATAGATCCTCATTATTCTTATTCTTTTCTTTTCTCTGTAAGAAATAATTTCTTTAGCAATTATTTTAGAATTTTTTAATGTCTCCATATTCAAATAAAATATTCTGAAGGCTATTTTGATCATAATTATTTAATAATTCCTCCGCAGATAGATCATTTTTAATTGACATCCTCATATCTAATTTGTTATTACCCATATAAGAGAATCCTCTTTCTTTATTATCCAATCTGATGAGATGAAACTCCTAAATCAGCTAAAATTCCATCTACTTTATTATTCCTCTTTCTTTTATATGAAGATCAAAAAACTTGAAATTACTTTGAATTAATTGAAAATTATCATTTTTAATTTTATTTTCTTTAATAGCATTCATCATCTGTATCACAATGAAAATAATTTACCATTTAAATTTAATTTTTTCTAAAATTAACATAGAATGTCCACCACCACCAAAAGTTTAGATCTACATAGGTTCCTGAAGGTTTGATACTTAATCCATTAACTGATTCATTAAGTAAAACTGAACATGGTATTTCATAAATCATTAAATATCTAAATATTTTGAGCAAGGGAAGAGAATTCTTTACTATCCTTAATTAAGTTATTTTTATATGTCATTGGATTCCAAAGTTCTATTATATTACACAACTCCTATTAAAATAACTTCTTTTCAATTCACAATGAGATATCATATTTTTTTGGAATTAAAAATCTACCATTTGAATCAAAATCAACTTGAGAAATACCACTAAATAAATTTCTCTTTAATTGTACGCTGTTCAGAACTAAACTCATTTAATGAGTTTATTCTTGTATAAATATTTTGAAACTCGGTAATTGGGTATAATATCAAATTAGATTCGAAACCCTTTCTGACTATTATACTTTTCTTAGAAGCTTCAGGCAAGACTGATTTAAGCCTTGAAGGTAAAACCAGTCTACCCTTAGCATCTAATTTACACTCATGTTTCGCCTGTGAAAAAAGCCATATCAGAGTATTAATATAAACCACTCTCTCTCTCTTTTCC